>JAOVVB010165547.1:0-11538 GCA_028570985.1 Heterobranchus longifilis | reverse complement strand
CACACACACACACACACACACACACACACACACACACACACACACACACACACGTGCATAACCGGGCACACAAATACCACCATCACTACAAAGGATGACAGGGATTACATTATCATGAGAAACACACACATACACACAAGGACATTCCCAAGTATGCATGTCAGACTGTGTTCCCAGTGAGGCTGCTCCAGCTGGGAGCGTGGAGTCTTTGATTAACACACCATTCCATATGTCAAACTTTATGGCCTCAACGTTTCTGAGCTCCACCAGCCGTGTGTCTCTGTGTGTGTGTGCATGCGTGCGTGTGTACGTGCGCGTGTGTGTTGTCCATCTTTCCTCAGCTGCCTGGTAGTGAAACCTTAATACATTTCTGCCTTCCAGATTTCAGCTACACACTGTTTTTGTAATTAAAAGGCTGGGGAAGTTATATGAATAAAGATATCAAAGCACATACTTTTCTTGAACTTACAGTGGACCATTTTAAAATATATACAATTCAGATTTATCCTTGCACCAGTGTAAATGCAGTGCAAAGATTAAACAATTGTCAGTCAATTGTCAACTATTAAATTAATTGCCAACTATTTTGTTAATCGATTAATCGGTTTGAGTAATTCTTTTTAGAGAAGAAAAGTCAAAATTCTCCGATTCCAAAACAAGACATTTGAGGCTTTGGGAAACACTGATTGACATTTTTCACCATTTTCTAACATTTTACAGGCCAAACAAGTAATCGATTAATCAAGAATTATCAACAAATACAACTTATTGAGCTTTGAATTTTTTTTTGTTTTTGAACAACGTTAGTTTAGTGTATAAAATACTGCATGGTTCAGCTCCCCCACCCCTTAACAACTGATTTCAAACAGCTCACAGGGAAAAAAGAAAAACAAGATCAGCACCAAGGGGAGACTGTTATATAAAACATTGTTCAACAAAATTTGCTCAAACTGTCTTCTCAGTTACAGCAATAAAGCAGTGGAATGCTATCCCCCAAATATTAGAGATTGTATTACTTTTAGTCTGTTTAAAAGCAATGTTAAAAAAATGGTTGAAAAATGGATGGTGTTGTCATTAAGGTCCGATAATGTCTGTTTGAATGTACACAGGTGTATGTTATAAGAATATTATATGGAATTATCTTTTTTATGGATGCTTTTAGTTGCTCTGAATGTATACTGGTGTATTGATGAATATTGTGTGGAATTATCCTTTTGTTATTATTACACTTATTATTACTATCACTATTATGACATTGTATGTGCACTATGTATCAGGGACAACATATGCAAATTAGCATTGTGCTATATCTGGTGCAATATATTTATTGTACACTGTTTTAAATAAACCAATAAACGTAAATGTAAGAAAATAATCAACAGATTAATCGACAATGAATATAATCGTTAGGAATAGTTTGATTTGTTGAACAAAAATGATACAAACTGTGAGGGAACAAACATATACTGTACCATCAGGGGACAGAGTCTGTTGATGTCTTTGACCTTGGCTGGTCTCTGCACTGACGTCAGAATCTTGGACCTGGTGCGTCTCCCAGCGGGCCACTGGGTGGACCCCTCTATTTGCTTCCCATTAGCTGCCATAATGACCTCATTATGATATGCCCACACAAACAGACACACAAGCGCACAAGATAAGCGGGGAACAGGTGTTTGATTTCACATTGTGCTGAGCCTGCAACCACCTGTCTCAATACTGTAACCATAGCGTAGTTGTTATCATATCGACTGAAACTATTATCTCATCTTACCATCTGGATGTGTGATTATTCTGCTTTGGTTTCAGCTAACTTACAGCACTTAGATGAAAGGTTTTGATAAGAAATTGATAAGAGAAAGAATCAGGTCACTGTTTTGCACCAATTTGGATATCTGTCCGAAGCCATATTGTCAAGTTTGTGTGTGTGTGTGTGTGTGTGTGTGTGTGTGTGTGTGTGTGTGTGTGTGTGTGCGTGCATGCGTGCACACAGCCTATTTGTCCAGGTGCACCCACAGATGAGATTTGCCAGCTTATCTCCCCACCACTTCCCCCTGTTAAATGCCCATTGAGAATCAGTCTTTTAATATGGTCAATAGCGCTATCGCCTGTTTAAACACACATTCTTTTAGTTCCTACTGTAATAGTGTTTCTTATCTGGCTTCCTACTGAAGTGATATGAAATGAGACCTCTGATAGACCGTGTTTATGTTGGCCCGTTTTTGTCCGTTTTTCTGCACACCTGGATAAATGACCTTGATGATCTCCAACTTTGTTCATGTATGAGCGCAATGATGGAGAGAAGGCAGGAAGGGACGGACACAGGAGCAATTCTTTGAGGTCACATTTAGAGAGGGATTAATTACAGACGAAGAGGCCTCTGGGAAATCTGTCAGAGGTGCATTTATTTTTCCCTTGACACAAACAAAACACACATAAATAGATGCATATATATGTCCATCAAGTTGTCTTCTCCTGTCCGCATGCATTAGTCCATACCACAAAACGCTCTCCTGGGGGAGAGAAGCCCTGCAGTCTGTGTAACCACATAAATACTCTGGCAGGCACGAGGAAACCCTGTTTATCCCATTCCTTTAGCTGCCTTGGCAGATTTTGCAATATTCTAAAATAACATTGCCATCTGGTTACAGGAGCTGTTAAATCTTTTCATTGTAAAATCAAGCAAATACAGCAATTTATCTTTGATATTTAGAGAACCTTCTTAACTTGCAGATCCTACCTTAACTGTTTGGTAACCATGGCAATTAGGGCCAGGACGTGATTCAGGAAAAAGGCCTACAGATGAACAGTTCCAAAGCCAATGTCCCTAATTTAAGATTGGGAAAGTATCCTAAATCTTAAATAAACTCTCCTAATTTTAGGATAACTGTTAAGCTGTCTTAACTTTCACTTTTCCACCAGGTAGTGTTAGCTAATCCATATGGCAGCTCTTTTATTGCTTTTACGCAACCAACAGAGCTATTTATTTTCTTTTTGATAGCATCGACGCTCTGTTGGATGCCGGATACGGCAGAGACTGCATCTGCTATTTTAGCCCACTCTCTTTCTTTTATCTCCTGAGTTAGTGTTGTTGTAAATTTCCCAAAAAGCACATCTCTCTTTAGACTTAAATGTCTTGAAGTTAAGTGCCTGTCATTGTTTTTGCTCCATTGCATGCGCTTCAATGTAGTTCAATGTAGTATGTTTCAATGAGAAAAACAACGGTTACAAAGCTGTTTGCTCTGCGAGATGAGAAAAGTAGTGTCGGTTGCTATGGCAACAGGCGATGTTGGATTGCGTTTTGAGATCAAATAGGATTCCTAAAGTTAGTTAGGATTTGTTTCTGTAATACCAAATTGGGAAAAAATCCTAAAATAGAAAGTTTCTGTAATACGGCCTCAGAACCTCAAAAATTACTCCAGAAATTAACCAATTTCATACCATTCCCTAACAAGCATAATCGATACAACAATCAGAATGTTGCAGTTAAAATGTTATAGCAAAGGATACAATGGGGGAAGGGTTGTAAAGAGGTGGTGCTTACCTCATCCTGCCTGTTTTAATCCTCTAATTAACAAGCAGAGTAATGAGTTGATGAAGTGACCGATTAGTTGACCTCTGACCCCTAAACCCTGACCTCTGCACCTTCCCCACTAGCCCCTGCCGATGGACAGGGGACATCTTTAGTGTACTGGCACTCTTTGTGTGTGTGTGTGTGTGTGTGTGTGCGTGTGCGTGTGCGCGTGTGTGTGTGTGTGCGCTTGAAGAGGTGCAAAAACAATAATAAATAAATCAGCGAGAGACAGAAAACTTAAATAAACAAACAATAGCGGAGTGAAAGACACTAAAAAACTGCCCGGGAGAGATCGGCCTCGTCTCGTGTTCCAGCGGAGGTTTATTTAAGGTCTGTGTGACGGGACAAAACAACAAAGAGGATGCAATGTGAGATAGTGTGCAGTGCAGCCATATCAGATGAACAAAGCTCTCCTCATCATATCTGATAGCTCACTCATTTGAATCCATATCAATACATGTGGATCTTGAGCTCTGTGCTCCTATAAATGGGTTCATATTTGAAACACAGACACGCTAACAGACATCAACAGTATAGGCAAAATGTCTATCACCATCAACATACACATACACAGTGACACTCAAAGTGTGCTGTTACCACATAGCAGCCCCTAGGGGGTGTTTTTGCCACACACAGATAAAACAGATATTTACTATCTCTTCTGCGAGTCAGACACACTAATCCTTGTACTGAAAACAAATATTTACACACAAACAAGTAAACAGGGTTTGTGCAAAGTCTTCATTTTAACAGTTATGTTTTCAAGGTTATAGGAATATGCTTGAGTTTGAATAAACGTACATATAAATATTACAGTATTTTTGGTTTACATGAGTGATTGTGCAGCTGAAACACCAGATTATGTTGAAAATCAAACATTTTTCAACATGGTGTTTCAACTGCACAATCACTCATGTAAAACAAAAATATTGTAATATTTTTCACCATCATCATATTTGTTTGTTGTCTCCTGGAAAAACAAAGTGACAATATACATTGATTGCTGTGGGTATAAAGGAATTCTGTTTTTTCTGTTTTTCGCAATTGTATTTATAGTAACAATTTAGACGATAAAGGCTTCGAGTGTCTACATCTTTGGTTTAGGTCTCTTGAAAGTCCTTGAAAAGTGCTTGAATTTGACTCTTAAAAAGCCAATAATCTTGTACTACAAGATTCTTGTGCGCCTTTACATGCTTGGACACTTGTCTTCTGTGACCTCCTGCAGACTGGCCTTCCTGCCTGTGGAAACAGGATGTAGTGGCACTGAATGGATGACTGTTTGTTTTCTCCTCCAAAATCTCTTTTTCTCGTGATTTCAGAGTGACTATTGAGGAAGTGTCCTGCAGTCTCTGTCGTGTGGCTATTTGTGTTTTCCTGTCATTTAGAGGACCTATTTCTCTGCGTGTTCAGGTGTAAGACTTGTGTGGATGCTTGATTGTATTTTACGGCGGGCTATGCAATTACAGCATGAACAAATTAGCAGGTTTCTGTTGTGTGTTGTATAGGCTGTTTGTGTGTATGTTTGTGTTTCCTGTCTTACTGATTCCCTCTCTCTGTGTGTTCTCATCCCTGTTCTTCCTGAGAGCCCGGTGGTCCTCTTTTTTTCCCCCCTTTTCAGAATTCACTACTTTCTCTCTCTCTCTTTTTTTCTCTTCCTGTCTTTCTCCCTCTCTCAGTCATGCAGACTCATTCACATCTACATCCACACTCACATCCAGTCCCTCCCCCACATTCATGTGTAGTCTTCTCTCTCCGTCCCCTGCATGGCTTTGTGCTGCTGCCACAATGCCAGGGGCCAGGCGATGAGGTCACTCTCCACAGGAGAGCTGCAGGCCTGACTGAACCTCGACCATCCCCACCGCCATCCAGCGCACAGAGGACTAACCGGCAGTCTTACCTCCCCCAGCGCACTCGCATCTTTCCCTCCGCTCAGACAGCTTCACAAACGTGTCATTTGTAGGAAGTTCATATCTGTACATGCATGTACAGGCTGCAAGCGAGTGCAGATAAACACACTCATACATGCACATTAACAAGTGCACACAGTTACACACACAACTGCACAGTTTGCTGGAAACTTTTGTCCTCTCTCATACCGTCCGTTGGTGTGTTTCAACCTATCCCCTGCTGCCTCTTCCGCCCCCTGTCATCTTTCTCCATCCTTCACTCCATCCATTTCTCCATCCAGTTCTTTACAAAGTAGTGAGTCATGTAGTAGTGTTAGTGTCTGGAGTCCTTTTAGAACATTGTATTCCCTCCAAAATGTACCCCAGAGTATGTGCAGGACACTTTTCCAGCTTGCTATGATTCATCCCTGCCTTTTCAGCTGCTTATACCATCAATGTGTGGGTGTGTGTGTGTGTGCGTGTGTGTATGCATTTGCGCGTGTGCGCTCGTGTCTGCGATCAAGCACATGTGTGTAGACATGTTTTCCCGTTCATGTATGCGCAGGTGCTTATGTGCAAGGTGTCTGACTGATGCACACGAGTGCTTAAAGAAATGTGTGTGTTTCTGTACATGTATATATGTACAATGCATGGGCATGTTTGTTTTGCAGTAAACAGGAAAAAGGGAGAGAGACTGGCCTTTTGGATCTGAGCAGCAGTTGGCTCAAATGTCGACAGTGGCAGAAGCAGTGAATCACCTCAATCTCACCTCGATCTTTCCTACTAAATGGCCCTCAAACATGCTTTAACTGCTGAGAGAGGGAAAGTCAAGAGGAACACGTGGCCATTAAAAAGCACTGTTAACACCTTTAAAGGGACAGTTCACCCCCCCAAATCAAAAACACATAGTTTTCCTCTTATCTGCAGTGCTATTTATCAGTCTAGATTGTTTTGGCGCGAGTTGCCGAGCGTTGAGATGTCTGCCTTCTGTAGAATATAATAGAACTAGAACTGGCTTGTGGTGCTCAAAGCGCCAAAAACAAATAGATTTGAAAACTCAACAACAATGTCTCTTTGCAAAGATCATGGGACAGTGAGCAGATTCATGTAGGAACTATTTTCTTTCGACTGAACTACATAGCTCCAGGGCCGCAGAGGACTGCATTAATGCTTACCTTTTATCTTGTGCTGTCACGAGCCTCTCGTCCATGAGTAGATGCACGCTTCCTTCTGCGTGGTGATACCGTTGGCTTTTGAGCACCACAAGCCAAGTGCCATCTAGTTCCATTATATTCAAGAGAAGGCAGACATCTCTGCGGCCGATATCTCCAACACTCTGCAACTCAAAACAATCTAGATTTATAAATAGCACTACAGGTAGGATGAAAAATATGTTTTATATTTTTTATTTTGTATTTACAGTTTTTTTTCCATCGCTAACAACCATCGGTCAATACTGAAGCCACTTTTTCTAAACTCTTCATACAGTCTGTATTACCAACATGCATCTTGACCAAACAGTTAATCTCACCTCCAAAACTCACTCAAACCACCAAAACACTTCATACACTTAATGTAATGTAATGTAATATGGAACAAGAATGATTTAGAAATGCAGCAATTTGATTCAAATCCTTTGCATGTAGTAATTTAATTATAAAAAAGTTGGAATAAAATTGTTTTTTAAAAATCCTGAAATTCCAGGGTTGCAATATTACAAACAAAAAAAAATCATTCTGATGACCTCCTTCTTTTGTCTGTTTGGTAATGAGACAAAAACAGGACACCTGGGTAGACTTTTTAGCTGAAATTGCAAACAGCTGTGTTTGGAATGATTATAATTTATTTGACTGTAAATAAAATTTGCTATATATTTCAATATGGTTACTTTGGTTATGGTTAATATGTTCCATACAGACTTCTGTTTCTTTGACTGTGTGTGTGTCTGTGTGTGTGTGTGTAGTAGTCTATAGTTTAGGAGTGATCGTGATCGTGCACAGTGCCACGTTTCATTTCATGTGAATGAATATGTAGGGTAAATGTGCGAGTGTGCATGACAGTGACTTCCTAGCCAGTGTTTGCCCCTGCTGTGAGGACATGATGTTCCTGCAACCCTTCAGTGCCTTTATAGCTCAGCCAGGCCCGAAGCACAACCCACACACTGACCACCACACATTAGCTGGGGGGACAGAGCAGCGCGGCGCCCTGCAGAATAGCCTGGCTTGGCCCATGGCCTCCTATTGTATACATCCCGTCTGCTTTGTCTATGCTACTGTGATAGGTTCCAGTGTACAGGCACAGACAACAGTCTTGTTATAGCGTGTTAATTCTCCCATGACCTCCTCGTTGGTTTGTGGGTGTCACTCTGGTTTCATATATTAGAGGTGCTCAGCCCATTTCCATGCTTGAGAAGTTTGAATGTGTTTGTGCTTTTGTTATACAATTTAGGCCATCATAGAGCAATTTGGACCTATGCTGTTCTCTGGTTTTCTACAGTACATACAGTGACTCGACTGTCAAGTGGGCTCTCAGCTTTATGGCTGCATGATTGACTGTATTTAAATGTAACATTTGATTCATATCTCTATTGGTGTGGAAGAAAAGGACTCCCGCACACTCTACTCTTCACTTGCAGTTAACAACAGAAACAATGTTTCGGTACAGACCTTCATCAAGTTATCTGAGGAGTAAGATAAGATAACCTGATGAAGGTCTGTGTGCCGAAATGTTGTTTCTGCTGTTCCCAATAAATATTTTTGAATTGCAAGTGGAGAGTACACTGTGCGGGAGTCCTTTTCTTCCACACCAGTCATCCTATGGTCTTCTCCGACGCACCTGTCGATTTGTAGGTGTGCATAAGTTCTACTCCTTCACTCATATCTCTATTAAAACTTCTATAGACATGACAATGATTCTGCTTTATTTACATTAGCAGGAACATGTCTTGCATCTCACCAAATACTCCTAATTACTAATACTAATTTCTTTCTTCATCAACAACTTGAAAGACCCCTCAAAAGCAGAGAAAGGGAGATAAATTAAGGCGAAAAACAGTGAAAAAATCTTTCAGATTAACAACAAAACGTCTGTAACGTTTTTGTTTTTTCTAAAACAGATTAAAGGCGGCACTTCAGTGATGGTAAAAGTCACTGCATGTCTCTTTTCAGTGGGTTTATTCACAACTAATGGACTGACTAACCTGCCCCACATCTTTTATTGATTTCAATATCTTTTCTGCCATTTTTGGTTTACAAACACAGTCTATCCTCCCACATTTTCATCGATTCAGTGTGTTCAAAGCCAAAAGAAAGAGCTTAGTTCTTTGCTTGTGGTTTTCTGTTTTGTATTACTATATTTTGTGATAGTGTGATTGCATGCCACAGTTCGTAGTCTAATTTCTTAAAAACATAAAGTGCCCCTCCTTCATGTTTTAAAGTATGTAAAAATACTTTCGTGGTTTTCCCACAAGAAAAGTTTTTTTTTTTTTTTTAAAACAGCATCACATTTACTCTTCTCCCTCATTAAGAAATTCCGGATCTGGCCTCAAGCCCCGCCCACCACCATAGTTATGCTATATTGGTTCCTTTTTAGGTACATATGGCTGTCTGAATCTGGATTTTTAAGACTGTTGTTGGCACATTGTAGTTTCTCAGAAATTCTCAGCCATGGTGTTAACTGCTCATTTCACTCATGATATGTCTAGATATAGAAAACACCATATAGACATGTTAACATTAAAAACTTGATTTTCACGGGAGATCTCACATCAGCAAGGAGACAGTCTCTCTTGTCTGGATGAGCCTTTCTAATCTTGTGGTTAAAAAAAAAAAAAAAAAAAAAGAATTACTCAACTGTGTAGGAATAAGCTTCAGACCTCACTTCAGCATCCATAAGTGATATTTTTAATTGTATTACAATCTTTTTGCAGGAGTGCAGGAGTTAACATGTACATTTACTTACATATGAGGTTAATATTTATAGCATTCCTACAATGTTTATGTATTCTATAGTGAAAAAATAATAAAGTAGAGAAAATAATAACGGTAAAATAAAAAGAGGAACAAATCATAAAAGGAAGTAGGCTAGTATGATGGTGCACATACACACATGCACATGTATGCATACACATGCACACATACATATATATTCATACATATCTGTACATACTTACACATACACAAAAAAACTGTCAGTAACTGTCAGTTCTGAGTGAGAAATGATGGTATTCAGCGAGTTGCTATGCGTTGTTGTTACAGTTAAATGACGTTTCCAGTTGCTAACATTAGCACATTCCACGGTGTTAGCACCACGAGGTGCTAGTTGGTTGCTCAACACTGTGTGTCTGATGAAGCTGTCTGTTTACAGCAGGGAAGGCCTTACGTCAGTCAAATGTCAGCTATTGAATTTCAACTATTTCTCTCTCCTCCATGCACCCAGTGCACCTATTACCTCACTGCCCACAGCACCTGTCGATGGCTTATACACACATATGTGTACAATTTTAGCCTTAAGCATTTGTACAGTGGATACCTCGTCTCCCATCTAGTCATCCACTCATCCTCCCCTCCCTCTTCCTCAGGCCCCTGGAGCATTTCCAGAGTTTGTTCTCTGTCTCCATTTCAGCGTATATACCTATGTATGTGTTTGAGCGTGCATGCATAATGTGCGGTGTTGTGTAAACACCTCTCAGGTTTAAACCCCAACAAAAGACAAATTGTGTCCCGATCTGCTTCTCAAACGCTTATCTTGTTCTAGTGCTTGTCTTCTGTGAGGTGGGAATGAGGGGAGGGCGGAGGAGAGAGGAAAAGACATGCCCGCGGGACAGCGGCATGTCTTGTGATGTTTAGCGACGTGTCAGGATGTGTGTGTGTGTGTGTGTGTGTGTGTGTGTGTGTGTGTGTGTGTGTGTGTGTGTGTGTGTGAGAGGGAGGGAGGGAGAAGGAAAGAGAGGCACAACTCTTGGCACCTGTGCCCAATGTTCAGCGTTATTTTATCTGTGTTAATATGTTTCATTCAGTGGAATTGCTCTTTTTCTATCTCAGCATGCCAAGTGAGGAAGAGAATATGTCTCCCTCTCTATCTCTCTTTCTCTTTCCCTCATTCCAGTGACACGTCCCCTGTAGACACATCAGAGAGGTAGAGGCTTAGTCCTGTCAACGCCTGATTTAGCCTGACCCCTTTTCTCTCTAAGTGGAGGAAGAGCTCGCTTTTTCCTGTCCTGGGGCAACAAACATTGGCGACAGAGGGCATTACGAAAGTGTGAAAATGCACAAAGTACTGAAGTGTGTTCTAGAGACGGACAGCGTGAGGAAAATGAGTTAAAGTGAGCTGAGGAAAAAATACGTTTTAGTAAATTACAGCAGCATAGCAGCCTAATCTCTATGCTGAACGAATGCGAGAAAAGAAAAGAAAGAAAGGGAGAGGAGAGGAGAGAAAGGGAGAGATTGCAGGGTTGGACATGTTTGTGATGTTTTGAGGCTGACATCATGGCTGCATCAGCAGGTGGTGTGTGTTGGATCATCAAGTAGGCCTGTAAAACAGCCTTGTCACACTTAATACACACAGCAGACTGAAAAGTGGGAATCTCTATCCACGGCACCAGAAGGCCAGGTAGTCTGAATGTGAGTCAGACATATTTTTATCCCCTTTCTTAATCCAGCTCTAATCGTTAAAATTACTTATAGTACGAATGCACTGATTGTGAAATTCTGAGTCGATGCCAATACCATTTTTGTTGTTGTCTACTTTTTTTGTTGTTAATCTCTGAGAGTGAGGGAGGCTGAGCTCTGCTAGAGGCCAATTAATATCTGTTGTTACGCTGCCATCATTGTTAACTGCATGTTGTGCGTACAAAGAACTCTGCAGACTGATTTTTACACAGAATTAAACCTGATAGTTCTTGCTTCGGTGCTAAGTAGCTGTTGTACTGTATGTAGCTATAGTTGGACGATATTAGGGCTGCAGAATATATCGCTTTTGTATTGTCATCGCAATATTTTGCCAAGTTTGGCAATGAAGTTTTCAGATATTGCGTATTTAAAAACAATGGAAATACTGTTTTTGAGTTCGGAATAAAAGCCT
>JAOVVB010165528.1:0-11539 GCA_028570985.1 Heterobranchus longifilis | reverse complement strand
TCTCTCTCTCTCTCTCTCTCTGCAGCTATTTGACTACATAGCAGAGTGTATGTCAGACTTTTTGGACAAACATCACATCAAGCACAAGAAGCTTCCTCTGGGTTTTACCTTCTCCTTTCCTGTACGGCATGAGGACATTGACAAGGTAGGATATTATATATAAAGCCTACTTTTAAACAACACTAGGATGGGTAACAATAACCTCCATCACCTTTTCCCTCAAAAAAAGACTATCTACTAATTTTATTTACCAGATTTATGAACAATTCTGTATGTATAATACAAATTTTCTTTCCACAGGGTATCCTGCTTAACTGGACTAAAGGTTTCAAAGCTTCTGGGGCAGAAGGGAACAATGTTGTGGGTTTACTGAGAGATGCAATCAAGAGACGAGGGGTGAGTTACTGCATATTAGAATAATGTGCTTTCTTAATAAACACCTGTATACAGCTGCATAACTCTAAATGCATTGTGATTTTGGTGTTATCATTTAGGACTTTGAGATGGATGTGGTTGCCATGGTGAATGACACAGTAGCCACCATGATTTCCTGCTATTATGAGGATCGCAGCTGCGAAGTTGGGATGATTGTTGGTAAGTAGCATGAATGTGCTCCAGATATGCACTGATGATGAACACACTTATGTGCAAAGACATGCGGAGCGGACTCAAGCACATCTAAGGTTCGTATTTTTTGATTTCTTTTTTTCTCACAGGTACTGGTTGTAATGCGTGTTACATGGAGGAGATGAGGACTGTGGAGCTGGTAGAAGGGGATGAGGGCCGGATGTGTGTGAACACAGAGTGGGGGGCGTTCGGAAACAACGGGGAGCTGGAGGAGTTCAGACTGGAGTACGACAGAGTGGTGGACGAGACTTCGATTAACCCCGGACAGCAGCTGTGAGTGCCTTCAGTTCAAACGTGCGGTCAAATTCACACAACTCGTCACTTGTTTGACCCGACTCTGTATGTTTTCCAGGCTCGTCTACTGTATGCACATGCACTCAAGTGTTGGAGCGTATAGAGTAACATGTCATTAAAGAGATTCACACTGTAATTTAAAACATGGCACACACACACACACACACACACACACACACACACACACCCACACACACACACACACACACACACTCCCTCACACTCCCTCCCTCATCCTCTTATTGTTTTTCTGAATTAATCATCCTTCTGTGGCAGTACTCACCTGACTCTCACCTGAGGTCTCTGTGTAGTTGCTAAGCTACCAGTTGTTTTTCCTGAGGATGTTTGTAAATGGCCAGAGCCCTCATACGTCAGTGGCCAGTCAGCGTGTGGGGGTGTCAGATTAATGACCCCTCTCCGCTGCTTGCCATAGTGCCTGTCGGCCTAATGGCTGTTTACCACTTTGCACTGGCAGCCCCTTAACACAGACAACTGCTGAGCCCAGCCTCATTGAGCCTCTTAAGCATTGGCGTTGTCATCCTTATCCGCTCCCCGTCTTTGAAAGAAGAGAAAGTTGTTTGCTCATGTGTTTTGTGATGCACATATCCTTCCTGTTGCTTCCACCATCACCCCTCCTTTCAATATTTAGTTAGTTACCTGTCTCTTCTTTTTGTTTTTGCCTCCTGTAGATATGAGAAGCTGATCAGCGGGAAGTACATGGGTGAGGTGGTCCGGCTCGTTCTGATGAAGCTGGTGAATGAAGACCTGCTGTTTAGCGGTGAAGCCTCGGAGCTGCTGAAGACACGGGGCAGCTTTGAGACGCGTTACGTCTCACAGATGGAGAGGTGAGCATCAGTGAATGCTAACCTGGCTGCAGTTGTCCACCCACTTAAGACATCTTTTTTGAATAGGGTTCATTTGCAAAAAAACAATATCTCGGTTTTTATTTATTTTCCTAATTCATGTTTTTTTTATTGTGCACTCAAGGGAATATCAATCAAACGGGTGCTGGTGTATTCATATCAAGAATGGCTTTTATCTGCAAATGCAACTCTTAGAACTTATAAAAACATTACTTATAAAAAAGAGTGTGACAAAAGATGAAGATGATTAAGACACTATTGATTCATGTAGACAAACATTGCATCATGCACAGAGGGCGAAAAGCACATAAATATAACAAAAACAAATAATGTAAAGCCTTTTGTGTCATGTAAGTGTTTGCTGATGACATAAGCTTATATAACAGTGTTGATGGGGAAGCCATTTGGTTTGCTACAATTACAGTTGTTACCTCCTGCAGCATTTGTAGAAGAAATATTTGAATATACAAATATTACAAAAGTAAAAAAAAAAAAAAAAAAAAAAGAAAAAATAAAATGGTATTTCAGCCTGGATGAGAAGCACGGCTGTGCGCAGAGCACCCACTGATTCATATAATCAATATTTATGTATTGTGAACATTGTGGGTCTAGAAAACTGCTGCTCTTTTTAATTTTTGCCATTTTTTTTCAGTGACACAGAGGACAGAAAACAAATCTACAACATCCTGTCCTCGCTGGGTGTTCTGCCGTCAGAGCTGGACTGTGACATTGTGCGCCTGGTCTGTGAGAGTGTTTCCACTCGCTCTGCACATATGTGCGGCGCAGGGCTTTCTGCTGTCATCAACCTGATGCGGGAGCGACGCTGCCAGGAGGCCCTGAAGATTACAGTGGGGGTTGACGGATCTGTCTACAAGCTGCACCCATGGTGAGAATAGACTGCCCCATGTTTTAGACTTGAATATCCTAGTTTGCTGAATATACATAAGCAAAGAAAATAGGGTGATTATGTGATTAGATTTACCCAAAATACACTGCTTTATGTCCTGTGAAAGTCAAAAAGAAAGTGGAACGGATGGAGATTTGAGTGTTTCTTTACACTAAACGTGTTGTTTCTCTGTCTCAGTTTCCGTGAAAGGTTCCACGATATCGTCAGGGACCTGACGCCTCACTGTGAGATCACATTCATCCAGTCGGAGGAGGGGAGCGGTCGTGGAGCCGCCCTTATCTCAGCAGTGGCCTGTAAGATGGCTGCGTGCATGCTGACACAGTAAAGGGAGCTGCGTGCACTGAGCTGTCTCCCAGCAGGACAGCGGTGAAGCAAACTCTGATCTGAGAACACTGATGACATGATGTCATCCACAGCCGGCAGCTCCGGCCTTTTTCAGGTTCTGAGGGATGTGTGTCCGCAAACTAGACACTCACAGATGTACAGACAAGAAAGCAACTTGTATTATATTGTATTTGGTAGCATTAGACCAACTTGTAGCACTTCAGTGTTTCTGAACTTGTGTATCACTTCCTGTTGGCCCATTTAAAAATGGCTGATGTATTATTGATGCTATATTATAATACCTGTGCAAACTTGTTCATATATAACACAAGGATTCATTTTGTAAATGCTACTATAAATTAAAATCCATTGCTTTATTGTGTAGTGATTTCTGGTCGTGAGCAATGAAATATTTCTTTGGTATTTTATATTTAAATTTTACGTTTACATCTCTGTGTGTTAGCCAGTAGGTTGTAGTTTTACATATGTGCATGATGAAATGTGCTTTGGATGTGAATAAGCTTATCTGTAAATAAAATGCTTAATTAAACTATTATACTTTACATTTATGCTATTGGCTTTTTTTGATAATTTTTGATAAATTTGAGATTTAATGCCACAGCTGAAATGGTTTAACAAATGGTTTTTAGGTTATGTGAACCTGAAGTTGTAACTTATTGTCACTTGTTTACTAATGGAACAGGAAGCTGCTGTCCAAAGTAAATCTAGGTAAGTTTATAAGAGTGGTGGTATTACTACTTATTTCACTTGGTCCTAATATACCAGCTGCTATATTTAATCTGATTTTAATTTTCATTTAAGCAGCTTTTAAAATCAGAGAGGTATGGAATATGAATAGAATAGTCCATATATACTGACATATGTCCCTGAGTTTATCATATTTAATTTCCTGGAATAACACAAAATAATTACATTTGTAGGAAATCAGGGTTCAGGTCTTCTGTGTAGCATCGTGCAATGTTGTTACTGAAGTTTTAATAATAGTGCACATAAGACATGCATTAAAGTTACTTTGACCTCTAAGGAGTAACGTTATTTGACATCAGAGGTCACTTTCTTCTCTCTCCCTCTCTGATCTTCGTATCTGTATTTTCCGGCCCAGAGGAATCCTGGCTGCTTCACCTCTTATCAGGTACCTTCAGCGACACGCAGAGAGCAGCCATGTCCATGTAAGGCACTGTGCTGTCCACCACAGGCTATTATAGGAAGGTAGAAGATAAGATGGGCCGTACATAAAACCCACCCCAGCATCACACCTCGGCTCGGAGTCCACGTATACCATCATTCAGACATGGTAAGTCAGTCAGTTTTTATACTTGCAGTCAGTGATGGTTTTAAAACTAATTTAGGAATGCTTTTATTGAATCATATTTATGTTATTGTGTATTTAAGAACACCCTTTGCTATCGTCTATAGTTGTTTTTATACATATCGGTGTGTAAACTGAATGTGTTTGTGTTCATCTTCTCAGGCAAGTAAGAAGGCCTCCAATAAGAGACAGAGGGGAGGACAGAAGTCTTGTTCTAATGTCTTCTCCATGTTTGAGCAGTCCCAGATCCAGGAGTTCAAGGAGGTACAGTACTGCATCTCGCCCCGCAGCTCCCTTTAAAACTTCTCTTGGAGGACATTTGTGGAAACCTGTCATTTAACAAGTGAAGGGAAATAGGGAAAGGGAAATATTCCAGCTTCTTCAGTGAACTTAATCTCTATCAGGACGATTGGAGCGGTTTTATAAACAAACTGCAAGGATGGGAAGTATATGTCCATTGCAAACCTTTTTATTTCATGCAAGAGATTTAAAAAATGAATTTTAGCTTGATTCCCTAAAGACGTTTTTTTTTTTTTTTTTTTTTTTTTTACACAACAATGAAAATAGAATAAATGTTTCAAATTTTTAATTTAATTTATCAATATTTAGAAAAAAAGCACCAGTGTTCTCTCTGCCATAATTACTCTTGGCTATTTGTTAAGGAAACAACTCCTTGTACAAGAAGAACTAGAGATCAATGCAACAACAGTGCATTTCTTACTTTAATTTTCAACAATAATTAATAATAATGAAGTTCCCTTGGAGATGCACTACATACAATTCTGAAGCAAAGAGCAAATTTGACATTTACTATTCACTAATAATGTTTTATATGACTCAATTCATCTCTTTTGACACTTGACAAAGAAAAGCCTTAAATAAAATTAAATGTACATTCTTACATCTGGTTAAGGAAGAAATAATTAATGTGATATGTGCAGACTGAAATATCTCCTTTTCAGTATTTCAATCATGTTATAATTAATGATAATCAGCCTTGTGTGAAAATGTGTAATTCCAAAGAAAAAAGTTTAAAATGTGCCTATTTCATGTTTTATTTTAATTATCCATCGTTATTATGTTTTTGTGCTTTATCAGGCGTTTGGCTGCATTGACCAGGACAGAGATGGTGTTATCAAAAAACAGGACCTGAGGGAGACCTATGGACAGCTGGGTATTTTCTTTACCTTGAACTCTTTTTCATCTTTTAATATATACTTGAAAAAAAAAGGCTCTACTAATATAACCTGCTTTTCTTGTGGTGTACCAGGGAAGCTTAATGTTCAAGATGAGGAGCTGGAAGAAATGTTAAATGAGGGGAAGGGTCCCATCAACTTCACCGTGTTCCTGACTCTTTTTGGGGAGAAACTCAACGGTAAGAGCTTTTCACAAATGTTCACATTTTATTGATTAGAAGAAGATGATCAACGATGATTGCTTTGTCTTCCTCAGGCACCGATCCTGAAGACACCATACTCGCTGCCTTCAAACTGTTTGACCCCAATGGGACTGGCTTTGTTAATAAGGATGAGTAAGATACATTGTATTCATTTTTTTTCACGTTATTTATATTTTCCATATTAGCCTTGACATTACAGTATCTTATTTATCCTCTCTCTTTTTTTTTTCCGTGTCTTGTACATCCAGGTTTAAACGATTACTGATGAACCAGGCTGATAAATTCACAGCAGAGGAGGTTTGTGTTTTCTGTCTTTACAGACTCTCAAACTATTCTTTAAGATAAGAATTTTCATTATAATTGTCATTTCATAAACGTCAAGGTGGATCAGGCCTTCTCTCTCGCTCCCATTGACCCAACGGGCAACATCGACTACAAGTCTCTCTGCTACACCATCACGCACGGAGATGAGAAGGAAGAATCCTAACGAGGACTGTAGTCATCCACAGGTCACACATGCAGATAACTTCTCATTCTGAAACATTCATGACTGATGGAATAATGTTGGAACATCTGATTCATTCAACCTCAGCTGGTCAATAAATGCTACCGTTCTGTTGGTATTAAAGGTCTCATTTGTTTGTATATTGAGAGTAAAGTGTTCGTCAAAAGTTTCTTTGTTGATAACAATTGCACATTTTGTGAAGCAAAACTGTGGAATAAGACTTTACCATTACTGCTGTGTGACAAATCTGAACATCTGTGATTATTAAAATAATAATAAATAAACAAAACATTTAAAAACGTTTTTTTTGTGAACAAATTTTAAAAAAAAAGTAAACTTTTTTAACTAAATTTAAACAACAGCAACAAAAATATCACGCACCAAAAAAAAATCACAAAATATACTAAATGAAGTACAGAAATATACAAATTAAAATAGCAAAACTAAACTAAACAAACAAAAAGGTAAATACAATAAAATAAAACAAAACAAAACCCCAAGAGTCACATAAATAAATAAAAAAGTACATTAAAAGTAGGTCTAAAGAAAAATGGCACAAAGACAGGAGAGAATTATAGGGGGGTTAATACCTAAATTAGGTGATTGTAATATTTTGGCTTTTTGTTGTACTGTAACTTTTGTTCCTCTGTATTGTATATTGAGAGTTACGGCAACCACGATGAAAACCTTTCAGGACCAAGTGGATAAACTCAAGCAAAGGCTGTTTTTCTTGGTTGGTAAATGGTTTTCTAATACAAGACTATTACAAGGACTATTTCTAAATATTTCACAGTAAAGTAGAATACGAAGATCATCTTCACATTCACAGAGGCCTCACTGCTGCTCCATTCTTTGGGGACACTGTTGCCATGGATACAACAACAAACACCTCCATAAACTCCACAGCCACATTTTAACTGCTCACACGGCAAACAGCCAGTCAACAACAAGAGGAATACTGCAAGGCAAGCTCCACTTTCAGCACATTTGCATCAGCAGAAATGCATCCAAATGATGAGTGAGTTTATTTTGGATTTCTGAAATCTGTACTTCTACTGGCAGAGATGCCTATTGCATCTGGAGCTGCAGGCAGGGTGGATGTGGGAGTAGATAACGTTACTGGCACGACATGGACACCAGATGGACTGAGGAGGAAGGCCAAACCTGCCAACTCCTATCTGCAGCGGTGAGTAGAATACTGCACTTGTGTCAAATTGAATGGATGGATAAGTAACACTATTGATGTATTCAGTACACGGAACAGATAATGTGCATTGTTTACATGCAAAGCACATTGCAGGGATTTAAATGCAGGAAATAATGTTACATTTTAAGAAATTGAATAGAAATTTTGTCCTATGTTTCTTTTACTGGTATAAAAAATAAATAAAAAGCACTAAATAGAAAATGTAGCAGTGTTGTTAGAGGGAAAATCTGGAATTTTGCAACATTCAATTGCAGGTACTGTATATTCTCAAATAATTCAAAAGTTTGCCATGCAAATAAATAAATCAGCATTTTGTGTAGAGTGGTTATATTTAGTGGTCACCTCCAACTCCACATTTTATCAACCAGCTGACACCAGTGCATGCTGATATTATCATGGAGACACACTAATCCAGCAGCTAATTAAATAATGGTCATGCATAAGTGATGGAAACTATAACTGTTAAGCTAGCTAAATATAAAATCATAGGGCTGCTCTGAATGTAGAAACCATCGTATTCATTGAGGTAAAAACCACTGAAGATTTGCCACAGAGCAGCTTTATTGGCTTTTATTGCTAAGAGATAAAAGCAGCTTAATTCAAACGCTGCCGGTCTGAATCAACAGCAACCTGTTTGTCATTTGAACTGTGCAGAGGGAGACACAGATGTGAGGCACTAATCAGGCTCATAAATATTTCTCCTGGCCGGTTCACTAAAAGGAAGAGACAGGAAGTCCCATTTTAAAGACACACTGGCTGTTCTGCACAACACATCACTGCAAATAAATTAGATTCAGCTGAGTTTCTTGGCAATCACATGCAAACTAACTTTCCTCGTTGCAGATATCAGGAACTCAAACGGAGAAAGGACAACAAAAGCAACTTGTTGCAGGTGAGTACTTGTAACTGATTGTTTTAGAACAGGGATACTCAACTTACTTTGCCCGGGGGGCACTTTTGCAAAATGCAAAATGCAAAAACAAACACTAATAATATTTATCAGATAAAAATTATTAAACATTAAAAGGTCTTTCTTTAAAATGTGTTTAGGTCTGGTGTACAGAGGGGCGTTTCTAGGATTTGAGGACATTCTGGGCTTAGCCCGGACCTCTGTCAGGGATGATGCTAGAATGGATGGTCCGGAGGGACAAGCGAAGGCATGACTCACCCTAATCTGCCTCTGATTGGCTTATCCTGATATTCTTACCCTAACCTTAACCAATCTCACTCCTCATGCCTAAACTAACCAACCCAACAACAAAGGCAACGATAGCCAATCAGAGACAGAGTAGTGCGGATCAGGCCTTCGCCTGTCCCTCCAGACCATCCATTCAAGCATCGACCATCTCTTTTTTTGTAAATAAACTCTATTTTGACACTGTTTTTATGCACTCTGGCACCTTATTTACATTCAAAGTACAAAAGAATTCCCACTGTGAATCAATTTATTTTCATTGTGAATTAAAAAATGACTGGCGGGCCACCCGGCCGGCAGCGTGTAGCGGGCCAGATTTGGAAGTTGAGTATCACTGGTTTAGAGGGTGTCAGACAAAATGTGGCACTCTGACTGTCGCTCATGTGATTTTAATCATCAATACTCATGATGTTTGTTTTCACACAGGGCACCCAGGATAAGACAGATCCGAGTGACGAGAATGAGAACGAGAACGAGAATGATGGTGAGAACGCTGACTATTTGAAACAAAAGAAATATCAGGATTGCGTCATCATCCACACAGTTGCAGTGAGTGAACTTTAAAAAAAAAACAACAATCCTTCTTTAATTTGCTTTAAGGAGCCAAAGAGGAAAACCCACAGAACAATGGCAGCAGTGAGGATCACGCTTCAGGAAAACTACCCGCTGAAAAGAGATCCAAAACTAAGTCTCAGCTGTGTGTTCTCCTTTAAGGCCGTCACATCTCATGTGGACATTTAATGAACTCTCTTTCACACTCAACATTATCTTGTATTATTTAAGTGCCAACCCCATGTGTCTCTTGTGTCTATGCTTTACATTTGCAGTAATGTGAAAAAAAAGGGTGTGGGGTCAAAGGTTACCAAAAACACTGTGCAAAAAGTTTCCTTTTTGAAAAAAACTATAAGTGTATCATGTCTATCAGTGTTAAATTCAATCATGGAAGATTGTTTTATATGTGCGTATCAGTGTTCATTCTGTTGCAGTACAACACTGCAAAGATCTAAATACATTAACCAATATTTAAATGCTTAAATCACAATAATCCCTTCCCATCTGTTAATGTATTAACAAAAATGTCACATTATGTTATAAAACAGTACAACTACAAAATACCTCCAGTTTCCTTTTGGAACACAATGGATATTGAAATTGTAAACTAAAGTGTATCTTAAAAAAACAATGAACAGTACATGAATGAGTCTGTGAGACATTCAAGAATGCAGTTTTTCTGAGTGGCTTGTCTACAATCACACATTTCATTCAGATAATTTTCTCAGCATTAACATTCAATCACAACAGCAGCAGTAAAAGCAGAGCGTTCCCCTTTTCACAGTCACAGTCAGCTCCTTAATATTGCACTTGTGACTCTCCTCCTTGTAGCTGTACCTGAGGTTTCACAGTGTGTTTAAAAGTCCACTCAGAAGTATTCCCTGTCAGGTCCAGCTAATGGGAACACGGGAGAGGAGAGAGGCCTGTTTCCAGTGTATATTCTCCAAACACAGCAGGGATTTGTACAGTGGTTGCAGATGTCAGTCACTGTTGCTGCTGCTGTCGTCTCCCACCACCATGCTGCTGTACTGCTTCTGCTGCTCCTCTTTAAACGACTCCTTCACCTTTGCTCTCTTCAGGCCTCCGTCCCTGCAGAGACAGCCGGGTGGAGAGACAGGACAGACTGAGAGTGATGCTAATCATTTGTTCAGTGTCAATGAATATCACTGTCAGGCTAAAAAAAAAAAAGATTATTTTTTTGTGTTTGGCATTTTTGACATTCACTTAAAGTTTTGCATGTTCCTCTATGGATTAAAAATGTTATCATTCCTTTGGAAACTTTTCTACAGAAGCCCTAAATGGTCACGGATTCAAACTTTGTTTTTTAATGGCGTTATCTCGAGATAACAAGATACTTAACTCGTTATTACGAGAAAACAAAATATAATTTCCTATCATTACTGAAAACGTTTATCAGAGATCAGGTGTCATGCTGTCACGCACTGCGGTCAAGCCAGCCATCACTCGCATCTCTGTGGTAAAAAAAAAAAAAAAAAATGTCGCTAAAACTGTAGTGCACCCATATATACTGACATTTATCAAGCTAATCATAGATATAGAGGCCTATATGGAATATCTCTAAACTGATACAGTAAATGTGCTTGATTTTGTGTCTATGTAGTCAGAGATGGCCTCAAATCTATTATAAAATATATAAATTAATAATTCATTGGCAGGAATTATTAATTTCCTTTTTTCCCAGCAACCCAAAAAACAAAGAATAAAGACATTTCTCTCACAATTTAGAGGTGGTTTCTTTTTAATTTATAAAGGGACATGGGTAACATGTTTTATACTTCTTGTGAATACAATCCATCAAGATCACAAAATAATTAACTTGTGATCTCAAGATTAAAAAAAAAAGAATTTGAATCCAGTTAGGCCTTCTGCTTTCAAATAGCCATTAGGTGAATTTATCACGTATAAAATATTTTCACCAACCAGCTGTGATATAACGGTACAATTATGTATGTATGTATGTATGTGCGTGCGTGTGTGCGTGTGTTAAAACACTATTCTCAGTCACAGATTAAGCTCTGACCTGGACTAAACTTCATATACTCTTCATATGAAAGTCAAAAAGAGAAGAAAAATACTCCAGAACAAATAAATAACAATAACTGAATAAAGTAAAGAGGGTGAATCTTACCACTGCAGATCTACCAGCCCTCCCTGGTGAGCGATGGCCGACTTCACTCTGTTGGCAAACTGGACAGCATCTTCCCCCTCCTGCCATTTTTGAATGAACAACAAACTCAGTCTACAGTGATGTGTGTGTGTGTGTGTGTGTGTGTGTGTGTGTGTGTGTGTGTACATATGTCGAGGGGCGGGGGGTG
>JAOVVB010165518.1:0-11539 GCA_028570985.1 Heterobranchus longifilis | reverse complement strand
CTCCATGGAGGGAGATAAAAACGGCTCATTCTAAGGTCATAAAAACACAATAATTCTTATTTTGATGGGATTATATTCTAATTAAAAAAAACTAATGAATATTATACTCAAGAGTGAGATACTCAGAGGAGGAGCACATGGTTTTTCGTCAGTAATCTTTTTCAATAAAAGGCTCGCCATCAGAAAGATTTTCAACACCTTCAACAACAACAATAACAACAACAACAACAACAATAACAACAACAACAACAACAACAATAGCAACAAAGGAACACTGCATAACTCTAGATTGGATTAATTTGTCACATTTAATCACTGTCAGAAAATGTCTGGTATTAAAGGCCTGATAAATACGCAGACAGGTGAGCAGCAGGTGATGTCATTGTAAAATGTCTGGCTGTACTGTGAAGTCACCAGTCAATTGAAAAATAAAGAGTAGGATGCATCATTTTATTAGCTGCTGCAAAGTTTTTAGTTGTGTAGCCCAAACACAATGAGGAGGACGTTTAACAGTTGATTATAGCAGACAGTTAATTAATACAGAGTAACATTATCTACTTTTTTTTCTTTGCATATATTTTTAAATTCTATCATAAATGTTATATATTCATTTTAGTTTGTTTAGTCATTAAATGAAAAGTAAAATGTATTTTTAAAATCTGAAAAAAAGTCCTGTTTTAGGGTAGCAAATACATCTTGCAGAATCAAGTGTGCACACACTGCTGTTGTTCATATTGGTCATCAGGCAAAAATATTGCCTACTAATGTTAAAACCAAACCTGTGCTTTTGTTCTTATAGATATTGTGGATTTCATTACTTTCCTACATTGAGTGGTCGAAGTTGGTTGACAGTTTCCAGGGAAATACATCTGAAAGAGAGAGACTTCTAAATCTAATTTCAGTATTCAGTGAACATAAATACATTGTAAGGTTTTGAGGTTCCATTTCTCATCTTGGCACACAATCCAATCTGCCAAGCAGCACTTGTTTAAATTTAAAATAAAATAAAAAAAACCCTCATCAAACCTATTTGAGAAAACATTTTTGCCCCCACCTCTCTTTCGGAAAAATAAGAGAAGAAAATCAGTTAGAAATAAAGCAGATAAAAGTTCTTCTGAAACATTTTTGATGGATTGCAGGCATTAAAAAAAAACTAAAAACCCAATAAGTTGATGTGAAGTTTTAACAGAAGTCTGAGGTTATGTTTGCCTGTGAGCAAGAACACACAAAAGTACAAACACAAGGTGGAACGGACCGCGGCGATCCTTGACCTTGACTTTTCTCTGTCCTCTCCTTGCGCGAGTCGAAAGGTTTCACCGCGTGCTCCTACGCTGCATGTTAAGTAGTTCCATCCAGAGTAAACTTTACCCAAGTGCATCTTCTCTTGCCTAATTGAGTTAGAGGATGGCATCTCCTTTGAGAACAGGACATTAAGCTTCCCTCTCAGGGAATGGCGGGGAAAGTAAATCGCTTTTAATTAGAATAAACCTTAAGATTAGATCTGGCCTTTCCTTTCCAGTCATTTGCATAGCTCCTCTCAGTGCGTTGCAGGCGCCTGGTGGCTGATAAGTGGGATTTGGAGATGACAGGAGACGAGAGGTGCTTCGGTTAGACCCGAAACTGATCAACAGGTGATTTGAAAACGCCTGAGGATGATCCTATTTATTTTCATTGTGGGGATGGACTTTATCGGTTACATTTTTTATGCTTTTTTTTACGATGTAGATATTTTTTATCTGTCAAATGTGTGTATAATGATGTGCATATATTTTTATTATGTTTATTTTTTATTTGACTGAGTGACCTGCACAACATTTCCAATGTCCTTGCACACCTGGACCTCAGCAAATCACAAGTAAACATTTTCACATCAAATAAAAATAAATATTTGAGATATCTTTTAATCCAGCAAAATATATCTGGATGGATTCAAAAGTGGCTTCATTTCTTTATTATTCTCACAAAGGCTGCAACTCATGATTATTTTAATTATTGATAAATCTGACGATTGTGTCCCCCATTAATCGATGAATCAATTGGTCTATAAAATGTTGTGAAAAAGGGGGAAACACCGTCACAATTTCCCAGAATCCAAAGTGACACCTTCAAATTGTTTATATTGTCTGACCAATAGTGCAAAACACAAATATATTCACAAACACAATGATGTAAAAAAAAAAAAAAGTATAGCATATCCTCACATTTGAAGCACCAAATATTCAGCATTTTTGCTGATGATTAACGATTAATCGTTCAAAATAGTTGTAGATTAATTTTATGTCAATCAATTGGCAAATTGTTTCAGCTCTGACTTTTATTTTATCTTTTAAAGATATACATATAAAGACAAAAATACTCTAAAAGTGTTAAATATTAATGTGTGTCTGATATGATTTAAACACAGAAAAATGTAATAAACCAGCCAATCATTCTTAAAAGCACTGTCCTCATTGCAAGTGTTTTATGAATCAGCAAAGTGTACCCTGATACAATGAATTGTTCTGTGTGTGCGCGTGCACACACACACACTTAAGTCAGTGACACACATTCGCTCACGCTCAACAATTAGGAGAGAAACTGCATTATAAACACCCTTATCATGAACTAGCTCACACTCTGAACCTCTCTATCACTCTGCCTCTCGAGTGACAGAGAGAGGACTCAGTGTGTCAGCCCTGCCTCCGTTGTTTTCTTAATTAAATTAAGAAAACCAGTCAAGTTATTTTCAGTTGATAATGAGCCCTCCGTGACTTTTGGTCTCCAGGAACATCTCAAATAGACTTAGGGGTTTGGTGACAGTTTGCAGCTGCAGAGATTTAACCTGCAACCTTTCTGTGATGGGACAGACTTTCAAACTATAAGACGGTAGTGAGGAGAGAGGATCAGGAGGGATGAGTGTGGAGCAAGGCAGGGGCATAAAGAGAGAAAGGAAGGACTGGACGGAACAGAGGCAGTGACTGAACCCCACTGAGGGAGATGTGAGGGGACGTGTCCCAATCTCCTCTCATTCAGAGGTGACAGTCCATCTGTCACCACCATAGAAGTCCGCAGGGGGATCAATGTCTGCTGAGGTGGCCAAACCAAAAGCTATCTGCATCCACATTAGTATTCCTCTGCGGTGGGGCCCGGGCCGTCTACTGCATTGGGCTCCGAGCACAACCGGCAGCGCAGGTGCCACGTCGATAGATTGATAAGACAAGCCAGACATGGCCCTGGAAAGCCCACGACTGGACAAGTGATTTAACCCCCTCTGGGATAAACTTTTAAGATCTCACGCACGCAGCAAGCAAGCGCTTTCATACATACATAACACATGCAAACGCAGCTACACACATCGGTAGACACACACGTATACGCCCACACTGAGAGCAGATATGGACATCTTACAAGGATGAATGGCCAGCCCGCGAAGGACAGCAGGACAGCGTAATAAAAGCCAGACGAGGCATTAATCCTCCTTGTGGGGTTCGCTGATGTTTGCAGCATTATGGCAGGCCACTAACATTTGTCACGTCTCCACTGTGTGGGGGGGGGGGCCAGGAAGTAGAGGGGCCACCGGTAAGCGTAATGCTAAATCAACACTATGCGCTTGGCATGTTGTGTGATTATAATACAGCAGCTCTGAGGGCGATGTGGTGGGTGTTTGTTTGAATACAACACAGGTGATTCTTTTAAAGCCACATGCAGCCCATTTGTTTAACACAATAATCAACAAAACTCTCTCATATCTGTCCATGAAATATGAAGATACAGCCAGGAGTCAGTTAGCTCAGGTTAGCATAACGGCTAGGAACACAGAGTAACAGTCGTGTCTCGATTGTTACCCAAGGCTAACGTCTTGCGAGATGGTTGAGGTTAGGCATTGACCTTGGATGAGGTTGGATGGTAAAGGTCAGTCATTGACCTTGGATGGTTAAGTTTAGATAGCTAAGGTTAGACATTGACCTTGAATGTTTAAGGTTAGATAGTTAAGGTTAGACATTGACCTTGGATGGTTAAGGTTAGATGCTAGAGGTTAGGTATTGGCCTCAAATGGTAAATATTAGTTAAGGTTAGGCAAGATGAAGCTGTATGTTCAAGAAACAACCTGTGAGAACTAAAGATGAAATAAAAAAATGTACAACATTAAATACATTTAAAAGGTAGGACTTGATAAGTGTTCACTTCTTCCTACTCCCTTTCAGACATAAAAATGGTCATTTATGATGTTAGTATGACTTTTGATTTATTTTTTATATCAATTTAATTTATTATTCATGTTTTTTTTTTAACATGTTCAAAATAAAAGTCTAAATGAAATGAAAATGAAATGACCTTGAATGATTAAGGTTGGACATTGACCTCAAATGGTTAAGGTTGGGATAGGTTGTCGGGCAGGAAGTCTCGAGAGAGTTTTCAAAACTATTTGTAATCGAGGGTTAGCAATTAGACACGACCCAGAGTAACAGCTACCTAACTGAAATACGCTGATTCACTTCCTTGCCAAAAGTTAGATGAGAAGATCAATACCACTCACATTTGTTTGGTAGATATGAAGCTAGAGCCAGGAAATGATTAGCTTAGCTTAGCTTAGCTTAGCTTAGCTTAGCATAAAGACTTGAAACAGGGGGAAACTAGCTACCCTGCCAAACATAATTGCCTCCCAGCACATCTAAAGCTTGGTCCTGGCCAAGAAATAGTTCAACACATAACATACCATAAAATGGAGAATTGTCACTTCTGTTTTCATAGACACAAGATACATTAATTAGCAAGTTTTACAGTTGTTGGTAGGCAGATTGCCGCAGCTTCCAGTCGTTATGCTAAGCTAAGCTAAGATAAACTAAGCTAAGCTAAGATAAACTAAGCTAAGCTAAGCTAAACTAAGCTAAACTAAGCTAAGCTAAGCTAAGCTAAGATAAGATAAGCTAAGATTTCCTGGCTGTAGATTCAGCTCATCTAACTCTTGTCAAGGAAGTGTATAAGTGTATTTCCCCAAATATTTAAATATTCCTTTAAACATTTCTGACCAGAATATTTTTACTAATCATTTCTACATTTTTATAACAAATAAACATCAATGGTGATGGTTACTCAAGCAACAAGAGACAAGGCCCCCGGGCAACAATACGTTGGTACAATTTTTCATTTGATTTTCTGGGCCAAATCTGTCAGCCCTGTTAATAAAAAAAAACAAGTGAGCACTCCATTTTATGAGTGGAGATGACCTTTACAGAGCTCAGGCTACACTGACGGGATTTCAAGCCACCAATTAGCACTCTGGTTTCTGCTCTAGTGCGATCCCAGGTCTCAGAGAGAGACACACACATCTCATCAACAACATCAGCATATAAATCAGTCATATACGACCCGCTCAACAACAAATGGATACAAAAGGGGCTCTCCGAGTAGAGGTCACGTTATTAGATTGCATGGCAATGTGGTGGTTTTACAATGGGTGGGATTTGAGCTGTATATAAAGAAAAAATATTTTAGTATGCTTTTTAGCAAGTAAAATAAAATAAAAATATATCTACAAATTTGTGCTTAAAAATGCTAATAATAAAGAACTGTACAAAATGGGTCAAAAGTAGGTCTTCAACTCTGATTCACTACATCTATGAAAAATGACAATGTCAATGACTGCCACATGCACTTCGAGGATTATGCCCCAGTAAGCAGACTAACAATGTGGTCAAGGGCAAGCATAATAATGAATTGATTGTCCTCTGAGAGTGTCATAATGAATGGGAATCAGACTATGCAGTGTGCTTTTAACAATCAATAAGGCTATGAATTGCCACCGTCATCCGAGTGATTGATTATATTCATTTCTATTTAAGCATAATGCAGGGTTAGATCAATTATGAATATCTTCTGTAGTCTCATAAATAAAACAAACATCAAAGGTAAAATGAAGGATTTAAAAAAGCATCGACTCTACTGTTTTTTTTTTCTGTTTTGGAAATGAAGGGCGAGAGAGAGAGAGAGATGAAAAAAAAAAAAACTATTTTGAAATTAATTTCCAAAGAGTTGTCAATATTCCTGAAGTGTGGCACATGCAGCGCCTAGCTATGGTGCTGCATTAAGCTTTCATGAAAGTGAAAGTTAATTAGATATGATGACTGAACTCCCGGGATCGTAATTAGCCGAACTGCGTGACTGCTCTCCTGTAATTAAATGTCATTTTCCCTCAGTTCACTGAGCCTGAAAAAAAAAGAGGAAGAAGAAGAGGAAGAAGAAGGAGAAGAAGAGTAACACTGCTGCAGAAAATGTCAGTTACAACAAATTCACCTGTGCCCCCCTTTGGCCTGATCCCGGACATTTCCAAAACATGGGCAAGCCAGAATGACAAAAAAGTGGGTTTAAGCTAGTAGTTCACACTAAACCAATAAAAATGAGCCTCTGCGTGGTGGTCTCACACTGATCTAGTTCCACAGCTCTCTCTGACATTTGGATTGTGTTTCGGGAGTTTGGACTGTGGACACTCAGGAGGTCGCGAATGAGTGTAAACACTCAAGGTTAAAGTGTAAAGGTGAGAAAGGAGAGGAGGTCGTATCTGCATGTGAGAATGAAATGTCAGATTCTTTCTATAGCGCCGCCCGCCCTGGCAGGTGTCATATGTGGATAACCCCGGGATGAGAGACAAGAGCGTGGAGAGAGGAGAGAGAGAAGAGGGGAAGGGAGCCAGTCCAACAGAGTACACGACGGGTCTCTTAGTCATGTGCTAGAGGAGAAGAGTCAAACCTGCAGGAACCAAACTATTGATTGACACCAGAGGACACACTGTAAGGACAACCACTACAACAACAACAACAGAAACTACAACCACTGCTGGAGAGTTTGCCGCTATCGTACAAGTGCAAGTGCATAGCCTAAGTCTATTTTTGTACCCTTACCATTCGCACCTTTAGAAGATGCTGCATAAAATATATTGCAGTATGACCGAGAGAAGATGCATAGGAGGAATGCTGTAATGTAGTTTTTTTTGCATATGTTTCTATAATGTTACCTTCTAACTACCTTCTAACCGTCGACACCTTTTAGGTATCGACTGAAATAACCCAGTACTACGTAGTATCGAAACTTCTCCAATCAAAGAATACCTGATCCTGTTTGTACCCAGATCTAGAAAAAAAAGACTATTTGTATGGTTTTGCTCGCAGTCAATCACCACAAGCGTTCTTGGATTTAATGCGACATGTGATTGGCCTTGTACCGCAGCACCTACGACCCATACAGTCTGTGTTGTGGTAAAGTCGAGCGTGGCTTAAGTATTTCATGGAGTTGGGAGTTCAGATATCAAATGAAGTACTCTATTGGTATCAGTATCACTTTTAGGGTAGTGGTATCATTTTTTTTTAAAAACAATACCAAGCCCTACTTCCAACCTTGTTTTGGGAAACTGTTGTTATGCTATATCACTAAATCTTTGTTCATTAGATCTTTTAGTTTATTGATCTGCCACTATAGGAAATGCATTGCTATAGATGTTTGACAAGACTTATTATAGCATCAAGGGGAAGGCCCAGGAATTTAAAAAAATTAGCCATACGAATTTAGATTTTCAGAAACATTTGAAAACTTTTTTTTTTAAACAAAAGAAATCTTGACATTTAGACATTCGTCAGGCCCTGTACATTGTAGTCCATGTTATTTGTGTTTTAATATAAGCTGAGTGATGGGTAGGCTTTAATCAGTAAAGATATGATCCCTCACCGGCTTCCCACCAGTGTACATTTCCAAATTAATGGAGGCAGCGACTCCAATCAGGGTGCTCCCTTAACTGACTTTTAGCTGAGACTAAGTTGGTACAAATTTGTACCTTATGTCTTGAACTTCTCGACACTGATGTAATTCTCCTGTATGTCTATTTCTGAGAGCGTCCCCAGGGAAGCATTCACGAACACATGCATGAATGCATAGATGGTGGATGTCATTGATAGGAACACCCACAGGCTATGTTCTCTATAATAATCACTCATTTTACTGTCTCTATATAGTGCACGCTCTCTCCGATGAGATATCATTGACACTCGGAGAGAAAGTGTGAGGAGGGAACCTAATTAGCTTTGCCCAATGGACAGAAAATGATCACTGTGAATGTAATAAGGCTTTCACGTGTTTGCCTGAGAAAACGACTCGGGGCTCCTGCCGTGTTTTGAATTGGAAAAACGCCAGGTTAAAAACCCACCTGTGTCTCCGACTCAATTACTAATGCGGAGTCACTCCACCCCTCATCTCTGCGCTGTTCCTACCTGTAAAATTATCTGCATCGGTCATGGGCATGGTTTGAAAACATTTTCATGTCAACGACCCCCAGACGTGCTCTGATTTCCCTTTGATGAAGTTTTGTCCCCTAATACTACTTAATTTTTTAATTATATATATATTAGATTTAATACTTAAAGATTATCTATTAGTCTATTGAGGGAAAATAACTTTTGATGATGGAGACCTCCAATCAGCATCTCTTTACAATGTCTATCACAACCATTATTTGTGTTGTTTCCAAATTTCCAAGTAGGTCTATAACCATACAATGTATCCAATGCTTTAAAGTTGTAATTATAAAATTATCTTTAATAGTATTTGTAGTCTGCATTTTTTTCAACAATAGCCATTTAATGTATTTAGAGTATTCTGTAAATCTCTGTATAGTAGACTTCATTGTAAGTGGCAGAGTCTGCCATTCCTGGCCAAGATTTAAATTATCTCCGGACACACAGGGGATTCACAGAAGATGATGCATGCTTCAAGTCCAACATTAACGTTACTTTTGTACTTTTATGTAATTGATATCTTTTGTTCTTTTCATTTAAAATTAATATTACAAGAATAGAAGAAAATGAAATTGAAAATCCCCAAACCCCAGCGAAAGGGACAAGCCATTGAGCTATACAGCAAGTATTAAGGATCCATCATCTGAGTATTATTCCAGGGGGAGCCTTTTATGGGTGCTTTAAATTGGGTGATTTTATGACTGCAGCAGTCTACGTAATATAATCACATTAAACTCTTTAAAAGAGCCACCTAAATTCTCCTTATGTTCACCTGATCACTCATCACCATAGACCTAGTGGAAAACAAACGGCAGTGATTTTTCTAACTAAATCATTTCCCTGTCACCATAACAACTCAATATCGTCTACATGACTTCCTACTGAACAACAGTTGTCCGTTTTGACCTTTCCTCTTCGCCACAGCTTTCTATGGCAGCATCTGTCCTCTAGCTATACTGTAGCTTTACATCCAGCCCGCCTATCTGACTGCCCCAGGGCTCTTAAGGTGTCTAGTGCTAATTCCACCTGAGCCTTTAATTACCTCATTAATTTAGGCTGACAGGGTAGGTTAAAACCCCTCTGTGATCCCCAGGCTCCGTACACGGACATTAGCCACTGAATGCGAGGCCATAACCCGGTCCCCTTTTTTGAGACCCTTAAGTGTTTAACAAGGTTTATACCTAATCCTCAACTTTATCTTTATGGATCTTGGCTGGGCTTTTCAAAAGCAGCTTAATTGTTGATTGGCTTACAGTTGAAACATACTGGGAGTCATCATCAACATCATCTTAGCGCTTGGCAATTCTTGTCAGAAAGTGGGTTTTAGGGACATTACGTCCAATGTGGCAGCTAAGCTAGGATAGCCTCCCTTATGAGACCATAAGTTGAGGATTTCCACCGTGGCTTTAGCTAAGCCATCTCCCATCCGGATCCATTCTATAAAGACGGTCACTGAAGGACAGAGCGCGAGAAATACAATGGCTTGAAGCCTCCTGGAGATCCTATCTAGACAGAGGAGTAATAAGGAGAGGGCTGAGAGGAGGGTTATATTGGTCTAGCTGGATGGCATGGAGGAGAAAGGAGGGCCATCACACATGTCCAGCCTTGACTGAAGATGGGATTAGAGAGGGAGGAGGGGGGGGAGACAGGCAGACAGAGATAGAGAACAGACACAGTGGAAGTGATAGTGAAGGAGAGCAGGAGAGGGTGAGCGAAGGAATGGCGGAGGGGAAGATTGATGGCCGACTCGGCCGCCCTATAGGTGATTTTTTTCCATCTCTCCAGACGAAGCCGGCTTCCAAGAGCCTCCACTTCTGCCATGAAGGAGGGAAACGGGCAGATGGTGACGGAGGGGAAGACAGCGATAAAAATCACAGAACTGTTGCGCAGATAGAAAAAGGAATAGAGAGATGGGTTGTGATAATGGCAAAGATCATGCAAGAGGGAGGGAATTGTTGAATTGAGAGGAAAAGGATGAAAAAGAAGTTTGGTTTTTAAGTCCCTAGTCGGTTTGTTTAAAGATGGATGGTCACTCACTGAAATTAGTACAAGTGAAATGCATTTGGCAACGGCTGGGGCTCTGGGCCACATGTGCAGAACAGAGCAGCAAACTGGGCTAAATGGCATAATTCCATCTAATATGTACATCAATCATTTCTATGTTTTGCCATATTTGTGGTATCCCAGGGTAAATTGATTATTCAATTAAACTATGAGAACAGAACAATGAATCTGACAGTTACATTGTTGAAACTGTCATTATATTCAGTTGGAGTATCAATGAGTGCACACAGCAACAGTCAGGCAGTTAATCTATTAATTGATCAGTTTTGACATAATTACATAAGCTCCACACTGACTGTAAATTGTCTGGATTTCTGTACTGAAAACTGTCTTCAAAACATCACATTGACAAAAGAGTTTAATGTTATACCCTTTAAGATTATTAAACCCCATGTTTGATACTATTCATGGTTGATGTTTTTACTGTAATAACCATTCAAGATATTCTGTAATTACCTCACTATAGAGTTGTTTTTATTGGTAGTTGCGGATCTCTGTCCTCATTTAACTGTCTTTGGAGATGTTTTTGTAATTGAGTTACATCAGCCTGATTTGGGGAATTGAAAAGGAGGTAGATCTGAGTATCATCTGCATAGCAGTGAAAAGAGATGTTATGAGTTTGGATGATTTTTCCCAATGAGAGCATGTAAAGACAGAAAAGAAGTGGACCTAAAAGCGAACCCTGTGGAACCCCACATGAACTATTTGCAGGTGTGGAGGATGAGCTTGCATATAATCCAGTGTCATTTTATTTTATTAAAATTAGTTTACTGTTCACTCTTAGGTTACTACTAATGCAGCCAGAACATTTCCTAATGTCAATGCTTCACATTAATGATTTTAATTAATGATGAATTAATGATTCAATTGGGGAAACGAGGGCTGGCTTTTATTGTGGAACAGCAAACAGGAAATGCAATGTATTTGTCGCCACAGTTAGCTTCAGATTGTGGCTGCACTGTAAACAGATAATATCAGTTGTTCTTCTGTTGTAGTAGTAGCTGCTTAAGTGTGTTTTCTGTCATATCAAACCGCACTTGCTGTTAACACGGTAACCACGGGTGTTGGCAAAATTCAACCTGGACTAAAATCTTAAGGATTACACCTTCAAAGGAGCAATAGGTGAAATCATTTCAGCGCTATATGTCGCAGTTGTGCACTGCATGTAAACCAAAACAAAGCAGCTCAGCAGCCACTCCTCCCTTTCCCCCTCG
>JAOVVB010165510.1:0-11539 GCA_028570985.1 Heterobranchus longifilis | reverse complement strand
CTGGATTGAATAGCTTTCACTCCGGTATCATGGAAACAACTCCCTGGCCTGTGTGTATTTATATAAACCAATCAAAATTGTCTTGGGCGGCGCTATGCCCCAGCTGCAGCAAAGGGACTTTGAGAACCACACAAAGGGGAGGAGGAACTTCCTGACCAGGTCTCCTCCTGGCGGAAGTATAAGGCTTTATGCTGACACTGCTTACCCAGACCACAACACGTCATACTCTGAAAACCACGCCCACCGGAGGGGAAAAGATGGCCACCACAATATGCAACGAACAAAATCCCTGTAGCTCACTAAAAACATTACATTTAAGTATTATTTTAGCACCATATATCTACCAGAGAGGACATGCTAGCTGTTAGCAAGCTAATGTTAGCTATGTGTTAGCAAGCTAAGGCACTAGCAAACATAAGCGTGTAGCTTTCTGATTCCTCCACATTCCAATATAACACAAATTGCTTATTTGGTCAAAATGCTTTAGCACCCTTACGCAATACAAAGTCAATGGAGAGCAGTGAATTGTTTTCCCCTTTGGTGTGGGCGGAGCTTAAATGCGCTCTGTCTCTATTTAGAGTGAGAAGCATGATTAGGGTGGTGGATGGGCCAAACAAACACAGGACTTTGACCCGGGAGACTGATATTCGTGTCCTGTTTGAAACTAAAATTAAACACAGAGTTATTTTTATTTTATTTTATATACCAGGAGCATATTTTATTATTTTTATTTTTAGTACATCGCGTCACGGTACGTGCTGCATCATAGGATGTTACGTCAACGTTAATGGCATGTTTAAGACCGTGAACGTAACGTTAAGGTATGAGGGCAAAAAATGTATGGGTCCTATGCTCTGACCGCTAGGGGTGCTATTTTAGTAAACGCTTGTATGGGTTGTATTAGAGAGTATAGGAACAAACGACAAATATGGTCATATGGTTTGGAGGACTTGTTGGATTTTGCTGCTTTTCTCATGTGTTGAGATCTGAGGTACCGAGGTTTGGCTGTTAAAATCCACTAAAAATATCTCTCTTCTTTCCTTTCTCTGGCCATCTGTCCATTTCTCTCAATCAACCAATCATTCAACCACACCTTAGTCCTCTCAGCTGCCCCTACTCTCCCTCCCTTACTTGTGTCTCCATCACACCATTTTACTGCAGCACCCCGAGCCACCACACCCAACTGCACTGCCTTGGACATGAACCACCAGACCACATCAGAGGGAAAAGCTTCAACTTGTTGAACTGTGTCCTTTAACCTCCATGAGTGTGGCCTGAAGGAGACGGAGTTAACCCTCCCAGTATTCCCCACAATCCCCTCTTGTTCCACTAAAGATCAACTGCTGGACTGATGAAAACTTTTTTTAAAGTGGAAAAAAGAAAATAAAGTACAGCATTTGTGAATTTTATCCTCTCCAATTTGTCTGGAGATTTTAAGAAACATTTCAAGGGCATTTGGTCTTTTAATCTTGATATTACTGGTACTTTATTTTTCTACGGCTTTTCTTACCATCAGAATTGGTTATCAATAACTTGGAGGTCAAGTGTTTTTTAACAGTGTGTTCCAAACGGCATTAACAAAGGGATTGTGGGTGATTTTTCTTGGAAATGTACTCATCGGGACTCGAGGGTCCCTCTCAAAAGTTTGGTGTCATTTCTTGTACAGTAAATATTTTATTTTCCCTCCCAATGTGAAAAAATATTTTTTTAATTTATGTATAAAAAAGATTGATTTTATCAAACCACAGGGGCAATCACTCCTTTCACCTAATTTAAATTCTGACTTAATCATTTGTTGAATGATCTTTACATCTATTGATTGTTTTTGTTGTTCTTGTTGTTGTTCTTGTTGTTGTTCTTGTAGTGCTTGTGTCACTAGAACAAGGAGACAGCAGTGTACTGAAATGACGTTTACTTTATTTATTCCAACCTCTGTGTTATTTTTGTGTGTTTATGCTTTAGATCTACTCAGCGCAGTTGTATGTAACGTCATGATTTTGTATTGAGAGCACTCCAGTCACCAGATCCAGTTTAAGTCATTTCTACTGAACTGCATTTCTGCACATGTTTTGCATTTCTACTTTTCTACTCAAATGGGCAGTGTGTACTCACCCAGAGAGAGGGAATTCAAATGAAAGTGAACTCAAACATGACAGAGGTTAATTAGGGTTAAAGTTGGCTGTCTGCTTGATTGGTATTGAAGTAGTTGAAAGGTGAAGAGATGAGGACAGGATGATAGCCTCATTAAACTGCATCGTCTCACTCTATTGCAGCTTTTACATCACGCTTGTAATTTGACTATAACCTGATTATGGCAATTCTCCAATTATTGCAACTGTGACGTCAACACATTAAAGGCTTTACGAGGAACTTTCATTTTGTGTTGATTTCAGCAGCCCCTTCGGACAAAAAACGGCAGTGTTTTAACATTCCCAAATAATGGTATGTCTTTGTCTAATGATAAGCCAACAGCAAGATATATCTGTGTAGGAAGGCCGACATTATATTGTTACATTATAAACCAGGTGTACTAATGTTCACCATGACTTACACTTCATCTGACCACAGCATCTGTTGTGCTAACATACTTGTAGCAGTATGTTAGCTAACGTTACCGGCACGTTTCAGCCAGTGTTCAGAGAACGTAACTTCAGAGAACGTAAATTCATATACTGATGTACAATCACGTCGTGCAATGCATTTCATAAATAAAATAGACATAATACATACTTGTCTAGGAGGAAGAGGGCCATTTCAGCATCGGTTTTTAGTCGTTTCAGATCCCGTTAGTGACCAAGGTTGACTCGTGTTTTCGCCCATGCTCGATCACTTTCCCTTTTAGTTTTTTGTTAAGTTCTCTTTTTTCTTCCTTTTTGCTAATCTTGCCCCAGTATCAGCCATAACCACAAGATAATATAACAATATAACTTGTTCCGTGAGCCTGGATAACTGCGTCCATGGTGTAAACACAGGCACCTCCGTCTGCTCCCGACCCGGAAACATGTATATTGAATTTATTATATAGACATATCTAAATATTGTTGCTGATGGGCTCGTTTGCTTATGTAGGTCATTAGGTCAATTAGGTCAATTGAGACTGTTTCATAAACAGTCAAAAAGTCCTCATAGGGCCTTTAACAATGTTATCCGTTTAATTGTGCTCATTAATTACACCACTTCTGAAACCTGCAATATGTAATATTCTGTCGCGAGGGGCATCACAATCAAAACAATAACACAGGTCAGTTATTGCAGGCAGCTTCTCCTGGTTTGGATTCCTTCAGTGTTCATCGTTCAGGAGGTTTTTACTGGGATCTCAATTATTCACAGAGGTCTCCTCCCCTCCAAAAATGGGCCGGTGATTAAAAAACAGTGAATAAAGCAGTTTCACGTTAAAAATCACAGTTTCTCACACAGGGTTCCGCTTTCCAGTGGAAGCTCTATTGTTAAAAGTGTGCTCACCTTTTGTCACTGATGACTTAAGATCCAGACATCCAGGAGTGTTTTTTTTCAACAGCCGAATTATCTCCTATTCTCCAAAACAGATGGACACATTGATTAAAAAAACACGGAATAAAGTATTTTCTGTTAAAAACAGTGTTTCTTCCACCGGGTTCAACATGGCAACAGACAGATTATTACAAGATGTATTTAATTCCAAGCAGAGCATTTAAACTAGTTAAGACATAAGTATGTGTAAATGTTCATTAGTGGAGTGGCAGATATGATATAATTATTATTTTTTATATAAATAGTGAATAGAAAATGACCCAGAATAGACCCTTGTGGATCACCTATACTAATTGTTAGAGAGACATTCGAAATGAGAGGTTGAGAGGTTGTTAAAAATAATTTAATGGACTATTCATCCAAACCTAAAAAGGATATTTTTTCAGTTGACTATAATTATTCAGCAGTGTCAATTTATTTCAATAGAAAAGTGTAGCAAAATGTGGATGATGACCAGGACATTGATTACAATGAATACTGGTATAACATGGTAATCTTCAAAATATTACCTTAAACTGGTTAGTCTCAATATTGGCAATCACACTGAAATGTTAACATTGTTGATATTAAAACAATATAAGTCTAGGAAGCCAAAGTTAACCTCCTTTGTACACACTGCCCAAATCATACATATTTAGTATGGCATATGTAGTTTATATTTTGTCGATTTTTAAACTTGATGCTTTTTTAGAACACAATATTCTGTACAGCCCAACATGTTGTAGTTATTTCACTGTGCTGTTGTCTTCATTATGGCACTCCCTTGTTGGAAACAAGCAAGCCAACATTTCTAATTTTTTTTTTTCTTAATTGTGAACCCTCACTTTACCATCACAGGAAGACGTAATAAAAGAGCACCATGCAATAAACACAAATGTCGGCATTGTATCTGATCAAGTTCTGTGTCTAGCTAGTATTCTCAGACCTGATTATGATTTCCCTTTGTACAGCTGTGTGTCTTTCAGCAGCACGGTTGCGAGGTGAGGAGAGAGATGGTGTTTATTTCAAGTACACACACACACACACACACACACACACACACACATACATACAGGGAAAAGGATAGGTTATATCTAATGCAGGTTAAAGGATGGGAATCAAAGTAAAAATTCTTTAAGGGCTTGATCCAGTTGTTTAGGCTAAGCTCAGTGGCTCTGTTAATTCGATCAGTTGACAGCTTTACATAAATAACATCCAGAAATGTGAAGATCCAGTGTCTAGTGGTAAGAGAGTGAGGAGGCTTCCATTGTACAGCAATCATCTTTTTAGCAGCTGTCAGGCCAGCTACTAAGATGTGCTTTTTAAACTTGGTGAGATTGAGCTTTGAAAGATCATTCAACAACAGGACAGGCACAGTCACTGGCACCATTACTGATAGCAGGTCAGACAAACTAGATGCTACTTTAGTCCTGAACTGTGACCGGTGGACAGTCCTACATCATGTGAAGAAAAGTGCCAGGTGCCGTCATAGTGCATAAACTGCACGAGGGATCATTCAACATTTTCATGCACTTGAGTTTATGCAGAGTTAAATATGTTCTATGAATATAGTTAAAATGAATATCTTGGTGATCACGATTATGAGACCTCCTTTATGCTTGACCAAACACATTCCCAATTGAAATCAGTGTCTAGACCTGGACAGTCACATCTCCATATTGCGTCAGAATCTTGGTGAAAACTGTGCAAGAAATTTCTTTGTAAGAATGGTTGGTGAATGAGGCCCACTGTGTCCTCTGTCCTCCCTGGCTTTCTCTCTTCTTCTCTGGCTCTCCTTCCTGCTGGCTGCTGCTGTCCTGTGCTGTGATTAGGATTGACATATTCCCTGGAGCTATGCTGTTTGTCTCTGTGATTGACCATACTGGCTGCTCCGTCCTGCAGTCACCCCTACTGTCCACAACTTGCAGCAGTCAGCATGAGCAGTATAAAGCTTACTGATCACTGCCATGAGGAAATTCTCCCCTTGTCACTATGTTGATGCTGCTTTAATATTGTTGACCACTCAAGTTACCAGCCTTTTTGAGGTACCATTTGCCTAGTGTAAGAGCCATGAGGATAAAATGCTTTAAGATTATTTTCTTATTTAATTCTTATTTACATTCAGTCAAAGATAATGGATATTTAGAAAAGATACAGCACTGCCAATACCGCCAATGATGTGAAATGGTACACACTTCCTGTTGAGGCGTTTTGAAAGTGTTGGATTTTTGGCCAAAAATCACATGCTATACTATGGCGGTTTGGGTGGTTTTTGGACCACACACTAAACTCTGCCGATTTCGATTTTCTTTCCACCAGACACTGTGCTATGCCTTTTGGGGGGCTTTTTAGAAATAAGTGGGCATGGTCTCATTTGAAAGTGTAGTAGATGTCATCTGGATGGATGAAAAGTTATATTTGCACAATTTTTTTATATTTTATTTTGTTAACATTAGACATCTACATGGCTAACATCCATATTTAGCATTAAAAAAATGTGTAATCTGTGGCAATCACAGACGTTAGCTTAGCTGTGTTGCCAGATTTCGTGAGAGTTCGTTGCTGAGACAGAAAAAGGTCTCAAACAAAGGTAATTTTCTCCTGATCTGTCCGTCTGAAAAATGCCATTTTAGTGTCACAATCATCCAGAGATATGTGGCTTCTTGTGAAAACTGAGTCCAATATTTACTTTGATGACTATGGGGCAAAAAGATCGATCATAATTTGTGTGCACGTTCACTTCTCCCGTCGGAATCAATACACTCAGAAATGCATCTAGTCTCCTAAAGAGGCGGAGCCATAATTAAACACAGGATACAGGAAATTACTCTGAGTTGCGGGGTCTCAGTTTATTCACTGTCTCTGATTCAGCGTGTCTCAAAACTCATCATAATCTAACACCACAACAACCATAACCATAACAACGAACAACAATCGTAATGTAATGTAAGCTAAGCAGTGTACTGCTGTAGACGCCACATTAGTTTGGATCCAAAAGTCAAACAATAATACAACCGATCGCAGCAAAAGACCAGCAACTCCGAGGTAAAATGACCCCATCAGAAAGGACTGTTTGACAGCAAGGTAAAGTGATGAAATATTCTAAATAAGGTAGATACGTTTATTTGTCCCCGTGGGGAAATTGGTCTGCAGCGTAATCACAAGGCATTTCAAGCATTTCAGAAGTCATATAGACCCACAAATAGACATAAAAGAGTCATGAATAGATGTACCTGCTGTGATCTGCATCTATAGATATACAGTCTGAACTGAAGATCTTGACTCTGCATCTCTTTTCCCACACCCTCACCTGAGCACAAAATAGTGTCCTGGCCCGACACCCTGAAGTGATTGCTGCCACACCTATTACATTATACACATTTTATCATACAATTTTTGGTCCTTCGAGCCAGATTCAAGCAACTGCTTCAGCCCAAGATGTTCAGGCCAGAGGAGAGACACAGAACGGGATGTGGACTGCCCTCACTGACATAGTCACCTAGCATCATATCTTCAGAACTATGAGGTCAGTTACCCTATTAGGCACCGCAGTTCTGTTGCTGAGCAGGCTAGACAAGCTACATCAACTGATGTTCTAAGATGTATTCGAAGCATGAGAGAGGAAAATGACCAACTGCAAAAATATGTGCAATGCCTTACAGACATGATCTCTAGCTCTCCTGCACTAGCTTTATTATATGTCATGTCGCGGCCCAGACACCATGAGGATGAGACGTCATACACACCTGTGCCCACTAGTAAGATAACGCCACTTAGTGGTCATCAGGACCCATGTCAGCATGAAAATGCTCCACAGGTGCTATTCAGTGATGAGTCTTTACACCCACAAGGCAGCCAACGTGACCCGATTAAGATAGGTGACAGTCTAAAGGGAGCAGTGTTGTTCAGTCAGCATGCATCACTTTCACCAGCACCTTCAGGTGAGTCATCCCCTTGTTACGAAGACACCTTTCCACATACACCAGAACGTAGAAAGTCCTCTCTACCTCAAGTGCAGTGGAACCGCTGCAGTCGCCCGACCAAAAACACAGACTGCTCTCCACCTAGTGCTGTTCACCATCAGCCAGCCAACAGCTACCAATCCCATGATCAAGCTACATTCAGTATGACTGATGGCAAGTACCATACCTGGTCTGATGGAGCCTATTGTCGCCATGATGACAGCCTCCACCTGCGTGATGACAGATACCACCCCCAATATTGGCCAGGCTGATGACGACTACCGCCCCTCATATGTCGCTTCATACAGTCAGGCTGGTGACAGGGTCCGCCCTCTTCCTTATGAGCAGCGTCAACCATAGTCAGCCTGCTGAATCTCATCATCAGCCTAGTCTGAGAGCCCGTCACTTTGATAACTACAATTGGCAAGATGACAGACATCATCCTCCTGATCAGAGAAGCTGCCCTGAGGATCGCTGTCATCCTGCTTATGGCTATGGCAGCTGCTATGGTCCCGATCATCAGTACATGTATCGGGATGACCATTACCCAGATGATCTCCGTTGGTATCCATATGATCACCTGCATGCACCGGAGCGACTTCAGGCTCAGTTCCCTGTTGGCAGACACCCACAGGTAGACCCCTATCGTGGACCTAAGCCAATGATCCCTGACTTCGTACACGAGGATCCAGGCGAGTTTGCAAGATTAAAGCTTGCATTGGACAACATACTTCCACCTAATTCTTCAGAGCCCTTTAAGTTCCAGATACCGACACACCACCTGAAGTGTGAAGAAACACTGTTCCCATTTAGTGACACCATGAGAGTACTCACTGAGATGTACGGTCAACCTCAACAGCTTGCCTTGAAGCGGATCTCCAATTTGATGGAACAAATATAGAGTGGTGACATCAGAGCCTTCAAGTCATTTGCCCTCCGAGTCCGTGCACTAGTGGGTATGTTGCCCCAGTTGGGAGGCCAGGGCTGGATGGAGTTAACGTGCGGCTCCCATGTATCTCGCCTTTTAGCTAAGTTGCCACACGACCGAAGAGCCATTTTTCCAGAGATTTGTGAACCCCATCCATACTCCTATCCCAACACTGCTTGATCTGGCTAAGTGGCTTGAGTATGAAGTGCATGTACAGGTGGATGGAGGTCAGTACTGTAACGACTCAGATCTAGAGAAGCAAGCTCCACGCAGAGACCGGCCCACCGAGTATCTGCAGAGGAGGCTACACAGGAGAAGCCAAAGAAGTACTGTCCTACAGCACTACCTGAACTAATGCAGCAACTTCAAACTCTTGTCAGTGGAGCAGAAGACAGAGTTGATCAAAGCAAACAAGAGGTGCTGGAGGTTTGGACATGAGCACCAAGCAGCAAAGTGTACTCTCAAGGCCAAGTGCCAACAGTGTGAAAGAAGACACCTTGAGGTTCTTCATGAGGTCAATACCAGCCAAAATGCTGCAGAATCTGGTGAGCCCAAAGAGACTGGAGAAAGCACTTGCTTGGTGAGTTCCATCTCAGAGACACTGTACCTAGATCGGCCAACAAGCAGCAGCCAGGTGCTACTTAAGTTGAGTTGTGTCATCCTCCAGAGCGGCAACAAGGTACTTGAGTCCTATGCTATATTGGATGATGGTTCAGAGAGCACCATACTCCTACATGAAGCTGCCAATCGCTTAGGCCTTCAAAGGGAAGCTGAAGACCTGGCACTTTGCACTGTCCAGCACCATCCATGGAGCCACGGTGTCATTCTCTGTGGCTTCTGCATCACAGCCTGGCAAATCCTTTCAGATCCACAGGACTTTCACTGCAAAGGAACTCTGCCTTGCCCGCCATACGTACCCAGTCAAAGCTCTGCAGCAAAGGTATCATCATCTCAAGGACCTACTACTGCCAAGCTTCAAGGAGGCACAGCCGTTGCTGCTCATCGGGTCGGATTACCCGCATCTCATCACGCCAGTGGAATGGGTACGTCTGCGCCCTCCTGGTGGACCTGCGGCCGTGCACACCAGACTCGGGTGGACTCTACAAGGTCCATCAGGATTCCTGCACTACCAGCTAACTCCACAGTGCCTTTTCACCACCTGTACTGCTCCAGCAGCCAAGTTCTACGGCCACGTGGAGAAACTGTAGCAACCAGATACCCTGCCATATCGGAGTGAGCAGCTCATCACCAGGTGTTGAAGCATAACGCAGAGGCAGTCCAAAGGCCTGGAGAAAAGAAGACATGATTTGAGGTAAATGGGGTTGGATGGTATGCCATCCCGCTATTGTGGAAGGAAAATCCTCCCCCACTCAATGCACCAAAGAAGATAGTGTTGACTATATGGGACGACTAGCCAGAGAATCGGAGAAAGTGGAGACCTACCCCAGGAAGATCCAGAAGTTGCTCGGTGCTGCTGACAATATAAGAATAGCGAAGATGCCGGCACAGCTCACTGGAGAGAATCGCTGGAGTCGAGGGCCAACCTGCCAACAGCTGGCCAAAGGAACCACAGGGAAACCCTACGGTATTCTGTGATCTGCTTAAGGAGCATCCAACAGTTCAACACATATCAGCAACCCCTGAAGGCCACCACACAGTTGTTAAATGGGGCGGCCGACAGCACTACTCATCCCGCTGACAACATAGTGCAGGCTCCCCTAATGACAAATTTGCACACCAAATTTGTGCATGCCTTCCCATCTAATCTTCTGTGCCTGATCATGCACTCTGCACTCTGCAGCTCTGGACGCTCATGCCAGTCACTGCAGTTAGCAGCTAACGCTAGTGCTCACTAGTGCTACTAGATGCTACCGAATGCTGAACAACATTTTTCAGCAACCAAAGTGTTACAATAAACTTCTATGAAGTGAAAACACACTGTGAAAGTTGTAAGACAAAACCACAGACAACACCCAAAACAAGTTCATGTCTATTTAAATTTACACAGGGCCTTAGTTAGCATTGATAAGTCTCTATCCTGCCACTAGCATGGAGGCCTGTCAATGAAACGGTAACCATTGTAGCCACAATCCAAAACATCCCGTTTTAGCGTCTATTTTCTTCTTAATGGGACCATAATTTACTAAATGAACTGTATGAAAATTGAACTGTTCTGTATTGAAGAACACTTGAAACTAGTGATTCAGACCATAAACTCATTATGAAACCATTTACTGAGGTAATAAATCAAGTGAGAAGCAGGGTAATTTAGCTTGCTTAGCGCCCCAATTTTGGTATATGTGCTACTAAAGTAACACAGCCGTCCGATAGTGTTACTCCTGACTGCTTATATGTAGCAACATCATCATACCATAGACTGTATGCATCATGTAGAACCCTACGTCAGGTCACATGGGAAACATTTTTAGAAGGGCTTGTTGGGAAAAACAGCATTTTGACGCTAAAATGTATTTTGATCAAATTGTGAATGGCTGGATTTGAATATATAAGGAACACTACTGGGATGCTACAGAATGATATAAAAACCTCAACAAAGCCCCAAAAGTAATGGACTCGCCCTTCACACATTTGAGTCATGCATCCAACCAGCTTGCTTGGTGCATTGCTGTGTTTGTGTTCGGCAGGAGAGACACTCCTGCTGCTAACAGCGCTGTCAGGCCAAGACTGAATCACATCGCATCTGCTTCAAAAGCTTAGCTTAGCCGACTTCACTAATGTTTATTTGAGTGTCAAGAGTCACCCTGCACTGTGTCCTGCTGCCCTTCCCTTCCACCAGCCATCTCTGTTTCTACCACAGTTAGCTTTGTAGTTTGGTCATTTTGAGACAAGCCTCTGTTGGAACAGTTTACAGCCTGCCATGCTGTTATCCTGTATTACTCTGTGCACAATGACCCAGTTGATTCAACTGACAAAATACAAGTCAACTCGAGGTCATCTTTACTGATGATTCCAATCATCAACATTTATGGGGCAAGCCCTACTTTCTTCCATTCTTCCAGGAGCCATTACCATTGTTTTTTTGTTTTTTTTCGGATTTTTCTCCCCTTTTTCTCCCAACTGTGCTTATCCAATTCTCCCTGCTAAGCTGTCCCGGTCATTGCTCCACCCCCTCTGCCGATCTGGGGAGAGTTGCAGACGA
>JAOVVB010165499.1:0-11540 GCA_028570985.1 Heterobranchus longifilis | reverse complement strand
GAGGAGAGGAGAGGAGAGGAGAGGAGAGGAGAGGAGAGGAGAGGAGAGGAGAGGAGAGGAGAGGAGAGGAGAGGAGAAGGAGGAGAGTGAAGGAGAGGAGAGGAGTTTGACCAAATGACAAGAAAATAAGAACGACAGAGACTAGGTGGGTGGAAAGGTGAACAGAGAAGAGGAGAAAATGAAAGAATAGAGCAGAAGAGGAGCAGGAGAGGAGGAGGAGACAAGACGATCACGACGAGAGAAGACGGGTGAGAAACGCAAAGAAGCCACTTGATCAGTGAGAATCACAAGTTTGTTTGTTTGCCTAAGATACAAATTTATCTGACACTGTCAGCGTGCCCTGCAGCGACACACACGCAGGCACGCACGCACGCACGCACGCACGCACGCACGCACGCACGCACGCACGCACGCACGCACACAAAGCCTCATCTCCATAATTACAGTATAATTTGGCTGTAAAATGATTTCCCTCAATAACTCCTGCATGAATAACCTCAATAAAAACAGCATAGCATAGAAACACTCGATACACAGACGGATACACACACTATCCTAACCACACAGATACAAATGCATGCAATAGGGGGCCACAGTTTGTACTTCTAAAACCTGGAAATGAGTTAGCATTTTAGCACTTCCAGTTCCCTCGCCTCAGAGTTTTTTTTTAATGTGTTTTTGATTAGATGTCTGAAATAAGGTCTGTGGTTAACACAAGAGATTTTAACCCGCTGGTGAATTTCAAAGCTTTTACATGTGTTTAAAAAGGCGGTTGCTAACAAGTGTCTAAATGAGACTTCAGAGGTTGTCGAGGACATTAAACGTCTCCGTCAGTTTAGTAGCGGGTGACGGTGTGTTGGTGTTAGCTGTTAGCAACAGGCTATCGCTAGCAGCCTGCTACTGTACAAAGCATAAACAACCACATAAACTATAAACCCACCTCACATCTCAGCGCTACAATAAAGGCAGAGTAAAACACCCGGGAGCAGGGACAGGCCGATTAATGACATTATCTCAGATCACAAGGCCCATTAAATTGAGTGTTTTTTCTCGAAACATTACGCCTTTTTTTCTCGAAACACTGCGACTTCTTTTCTCAAAAAATTACAACTTTTTTCTGTTAACATTTTTCTCAAATTTTTCACTTTTCTGGAAACATTGCGACTGATGCAGAGAGATGCTGCTCGGTGTTCCTGTGTGCTAACGTTGTTTTTATTTATGTAAGTTTATATATTTCATAAACAAAGAGATGCTGCTATCTGCTGAATAACTGTTAAATAAATGTTCATTGAAGTTCTGCAATTTTAAATTGTTGTAGGCTATTTTATCAGATGCAAAATAAAACAAATCAAATCTGCATTATAAATCGACCATCGGCCGCCCTGCTCTCTAAATATCGCTGTTAAAAAACACATATCGGACGACCACTGGCTGGTAGTTTTTAGGTTTTACTGTTCTAGTAGAAAGATGTTTATACAGTCTATGAACTCTCTCGTCCCAGAGCTTGTGCCGTAAAGAGATCCGTCATTTTCCCGGGAGATCGTACTCGGTGGCAGACAGAGAAAGCCAGGGCTTATAGGGAACTAATCTAAATGCAGATGGTGTCAGTAGTCTGTAGCAATTATACTGTGCAATCAACAATTACTTCATAATAATAAGTTAAAGCAGAAATGTTATCCATTGCCACTTTAAAGTTAGCTGGATTCGGTTCTAATCGGTTCTCATTTTTTAACGGGTACCCAGTTCTTGGCAGTTTGCTAACGGTTCTCGGTTTTCGGTCCCAACCCTGAAGACACTGAAGCACTAACTGCTCCTGATGAGTGGGTTGGATCCGTGCACAGCACCTCTGCCATCACTGTGTGAATGTGTGTGTGTGTGTGTGTGTGAATGTTGGCACGAGTTGTAAAGCGCTTTGGGTGGTCGGTAGACTAGAAAAGCGTTATATAAATACATCCATTTACCATTTTAAACATGGTTCTAATTTAGTGAACAAACAGGCTGTCTCTTTTGGGAAACGCCGCCTGTAATTGGCTCGAGATGGCACTCATCATCGCCACCTTAACTGTGCCCAGTCGCTGCCTAAAAACATTCAGGACGCTCACAGTAAGTGACCAATTTTAGAAGATTTTCACAGTAGCCTGGACATGTCAGAGCTTTCTGCTTTATCCTTAAGCCTAGCTATTTATCTCCTGCACACCATACTGGCAGTCGGGCCCTCTGGCCCTTTATATAAGACTGTTGGTGTGAATCTGCAGAACCTCAGGACTATTGGGTGGATACATGAAGGAAAGGATATTTCTCTGAAAACAAACCGTATGCTGGATTTAGTCAACATGGAATCACTGTTGAACAAAAGGTTTAAGGTTTAATTTGGACTTTTCCGTCCTTGAATGAAATGTGACTGGGGTTTATCAGCTCGAGCAGACAGACTTCCTCAGTGCGGTGTGCAAAAACAATATGTTAAAGGTAGCTACACTCTTGTTACTGGCATGTTGTTACATATATTTTCTGATTATACCGATTTAACACACCTGAATCTGCGATTAAACTGTCAGCAGGGAGTTGCATTTAGGAATGGGACGATATGAAAATTTCATGTCGTGATTATCCTGGCCAAAAATAATTGCAATTCACGATATTATCCTGATAATCAACGAAATATGCACAAAAACACACTGGAATCACTTTACCTTTTTTGTAAACTTTATGACTTTTTTTTCTATAAATTGTGAGTTACAAATTACAAATTTTTCCTCATAAAATTGTCACTTTTTGAAACTTTACAACTTTTTTCTCATAAAATTTTGACTTTTTTCTCAAAACATTACAACTTTTTTCTCAAAACATTATGACTTTTTTTTTTATTGCATCACAGATAGGACACTGTAGTAAACTGCAGTCAATTCATGAGGATATTCATGATTATCCCGATAATGGAAATTCACCACGATCAATTTATTGTGATCCACGATAAAATCGATTATTGTCCCATCCCTAGTTGCATTGTGGGTAATGTAGGTGCCGGGTTTTGACAAGGATGAAGAAAACTTATTTTTTAAGTAAACTACTGTTTGAACTCTTCATTGTGAGTCTGATAATGTTAAAGTGGAGCGCTCTTTTAATAAAAAGTGAAAACAAAAAAGTAATACCTCTCCTTGCTTGAAGCATGACGTGTATTCTGCATCACAATGTCACATGTTGTAAATGTGCAACGACACATAATCCTGCCTTCAAATGCAATGTGATGTTAAACTGACAATAAAGTTTTTCAATTGTAAAGTTAACATGATGAGGCTCTCATTGTCTGTTTAGAGTTTCCATTTAGAGTTTGCACTGTGACCAAAAAGTGTCAAAAGACAATCCTACTGCACACACACACACACACACACACAAATGCACACTCAATCACACACACACGCAAATGCACACTCAATCACACACACACGCAAATGCACACTCAATCACACATCCCCGACAGGGTAGTTTCCTGTTAGTATTCCCTAAATCATTATTTTTGTTACCACTGAACCATAACAAAGATATTACTGGAGGTGTTTTTAATGAGGTGCTAGATGAGGCTACACTCTTGAGTTAGTTATTTCCCATCAGATGAGTCCGCCGCATCCTGCTGTGAGGCTAATTCTTTTTTTTCAATGACCATCAATGTACTCTGTATTTCTTTTCTAATTTCAAGGCAGTTAGTAAACATCGACTCGATCTGCTCTCCTCCTTCATTATCACTGACCATAATAACCATTCTACTTAACATTTTGAGTAGTTTTACTGTTGTACTTGGTTCTTTCTTTACTTTTACCAAAACCAATTCTGGCTGATTACAAATATTGTCAAACACGAAGCCTTTTTTTTTTATTAGTATGCCTCCAAAGTGATTTGTAAGATGCATGCTATTGATTTCTCAGCTCCACAGGCAGATAAAATTCAAGTGAAAATGCTGAGCACGTAATCAAAACCTCATCCTCAAATTGCCTCAATTTAAAAGGACTTCAGTTTCTCTATTACCTCTATTTTGTATCTAGCAAATAGTGGAAGATATCAAAACATACCATGGCATTCAAGCTTCCTCTGGATACACTTTGGCCTCAAACATTTCAGAGCAATTTCTATTTATCGTCTGCATGCACGCACATAAAACTCTGAATCTAGTTTTGATTGCAGGTGATGTTTTCCTGCACATTTTCATCGTAAACAGAAGAGAAGATAGAGGATACGCTGTCCATTTGATCATGTTTCTGCATAATAAACTTTCCATTCTATTGAAAAAGCAGATGAGTAGTTATAACATGACGTGTTTTCAGAGCGAGTTAGTGTGAGTTAGTGTGCACAGCTGAGTGTGTGTTAACACAGAGTCTATACAGAGTGTAAGGACTAATGCAGTCTGTGAGTCTTGTGCTGAAAAGACAGTCCAGACCTTAACAGACAGATACATGTAGTAGAGGGTTTGGGTTAATCTATTAGTTAAGGGGAATCTTTAAGGATCGTTAAGGTAATTTTTCATGCAAAAATGTCAGAAAATGCTGTTTCCAGCTGCTGAAATATGGAAAATTCCTGCTTTTCTCTTTTATATGATATTTAACTGAACATCTTTGGATTCTGGACAAAACAAGACATTTTAAAGACATCACCTTGGACTTTTGAGAACTGGGACGGACATTTTTCACTATTTTCTGACATTTTATAGACCAAATAGGCCAAAACTGAACGCCACAAGAACAGTTTTTTCCCGACTGCAGCCAGACTCATTAACAAGACCCGGGACCCCCACTGACGTGGACCCTGTTCCACTCAAGATCACTGCTTGTTCATTGCACATCTGTAAACTTTGCACACTTGCAAACTTCTGCACTTTATAATCTCTGCACACCGGAGTTCTCAACTCATAACACAATGCGTGACATTAACGCAATCTTATCTTATTTTATATTTATTTCTATTTTTATCGGTTTACTAGCACATTCATATACCGTCTATACTGAGAACACCTGCACATTCCTGTCAGTATTCCCTGTATATATATATATATATATATATATATATATATATCCTCTAAACTATGCAGCTCTCACACAGAACGTACTGTTTACATATTCCTACTGTAATATTATTCATATTTTGGAGCTTTCTTTTTCACTTGTATATATACTTTTTGTCTTTGTTCTTGCTTTTTGTTTTTTTTGTTTTGTGTATACTTTGTTTTTGTGTTGTTTCTTGTTATGCACCGTGATATGAAGACAAATTCCTTCTACTAGGCAAAAAAACTACTTGGCAATAAATCTGATTCTGATTCTTCTTTCTCATTTCTGTTGAGAGTTGCACATGCTCTCTGTGTGTTTCTGTTCATGTTTTATAAAGAGTTTAACCTGAGTCAGGCCAAACAACACTGACAGCAACACATCCATACAGGGTTAGTATACAGCTGTTGAAAAATAATAATAATATATAGTTTAAAGCACTGGTATCAGAGTGGGTATCGGAACATCTCTAGCAGAGTGAGGAGGAGGAGGAGGAGGAGATTAATCTCAGCATGTAGGACCATTCAGAGAGGACAGAACTACAAAGACCAGGAGAGGTAGAAGACTAGTGGAGCACTACAGGAGGGGTGGTGGGGGGGGGACAGAGGCTGGTACCTGTCAGTCTCTGCTGTGGGGGCATGTTTGTGTGGAGTCAGACAGTTGGCACTAGCGCTCCTAACCCTGTCCAGAGAAGGCTGCAGATCACTAGAGGCACCACAGCACAACATGCCATCCAATGGAGGAGGAGGAGACAGGAGGAGACAGGAGGAGAGGACAGAAACAAACAAAGAGAAAAACAATGGACAAACAGAAAAAAATGTTTTAAAAGAAAGTCTGGTTAGATTCCCAAAATCATAATGCTACAGAACTAAACCATGACTGGCTGGCTGGCGAAGGAATGGGAGTGTCTGTAAGTTGTCATGAAGATTAGGTATAGTGGATTTATTTTTTATGTTTTTTTTTATAACAAGGGATGGAATGCTCTCTGCACTTTTCTCCCAACCTGGCACGTCTTACGTTCATATGTTTAAGCATTAATAATAATCTGCACGCGTGTATGTGTGTCTTACCTAACGGTCACCTCATCTGTGAACATTACAACGCGGTGTGTGATGGAGCTGCGCGTTGCCATGACCCTGCGCGATCCCACGACAGAGCTTATCTTTCGACATGCAGGCAGCGTGGAACTAGTCACAAGATGAAAATTTCAAAAAACAGCATGCATTTGCAAATGAAACAAAATGAAGGAAAGAAAGCTCAGATTGGAAACGAATCTGCGAAGCTCCTGCTGCTGTAGAAAATACTCACACAAAGGAAGTCCGCAGAGACTAATATTGGAGATGATCAATATTTACTACAGTAAAAGGATTATGTGCTTCTCCACAGGTTGAGGAAAATCACACTGGCACCAAGAAATGTGTAAAGGCCTCAGCGTGCTTCAAACAAAGTGCTCGTCAAAGACGGCGTCTGAAAGAATCGGAAACTGGACAGATCTCATTACTTTCTGAAACAGGACGTTGGCTCGGGGGTGCAGCGGTGCGAATGTAAGCAGAACTTCTCTCGCAAGCTTTCTTTGCACAAGGATTTTTATTAGGATTAGGATTTATTAGGTGTGTTCTTTGAGATCCTTCATTCTTTCTTTGAGAAGAAGTGTGCACAGTTAAGACCTGACAGTTTTACACAAAAAAAACCCCAAAAAACAAGTGAATTCTTGGAGAGAGAGACGAAGAGGAGGCTATGATGGCAGAGTTTTTGGGAGGACTTCCTTTGGGCAGCCCTGGTTCTGGAAGTAAGAGTCACATTCATTTTCTCCACAGACAGTTTTAGGTGACTCGTAGTTGGATGGGCATGACACTCTCCTGGTTAAATCAATAGTAATCAATAGCAAAAGAGTGTATTATTTATATTGTATATATTGTAATTCACATTTGGATTATGGGTCAGTTTGAGATGAATTCAGCAAACATGGTGCCGTGTTTGTTTCCAAATGCAAAGTGTTTTGAACTCGCTGCAGCTCGGACTCGTCTCTCGTCCTCAGAGCAATGGCTCATGGGTAATGTAGTATGGGACTATCATTGTAGTATCTGTAGCTGTCTGCCATGCCAAACTGCTAAAGAAAACATGATTTCTGAGAAAATAATCAGAAATAATTAAACCTATAGGGTCGTTACATTAACCAGGACAGTCCCGTGTTTCAGTAACACTGAGGAGATTGTATAAAGAAAAAAAAAGAAATAGGAATACAGAGTAAAAAAAAAACACTTCCAGGTAAAAACACTTTGTTTGAAGCACACTGGTCCTTCAGCGGTGGACTTACCTGTTTGTATGTTTGTGGGTACCGTTGAACAAAAGAGGCATCTTAGGTGGCAGAGTGTTATTGTGCCTAGTAGATCTCCTGATGTTAGCATGCATGCAGCAGACAGAAGTAGGAAAATGGGAGGAATGGGTGGAAGAGGAGAAGAAAAAAACAAGTCTGTGGGACTGTTTGCACAACCGACAGAAAGTTTTATAGGTCAAAAGAAGGTGCCAACTTATCCAGTGATTTTATGTACTATGAAGTATGTTATCCAAGATATGCTTTTCAATGAGGTTTAGCTCATCAGTTGACAGTTTTTTTTTACATCAAAATCAAGTTTCGTGTTTCAGTTATTTCTTCACAACAGTCGTCTGTGTTTCCGTGCAAAATCACTGGCTAAGCGTGCAGGTTTTTGCAGTGTAAGCGAGTAGAACTACAGCACCGCCTGACAGGCATACAAGCATCAAAAGCCGGCTCTCATCTCTGCTGACAGACGCCCTCCTCCCTCAGACACATCTCTGTGTGTGTGTGTGTGTGTGTGTGTTCAAAGTACAAATAGAAAATGTTACCAGCTTGTTATGCTTCTATCTGAGAGGTGCGGTCGTATAAAGAGACGTCTCGGATGAGGCGTGTTCTTAAGCGTGTAACTTACCTCTTTAACCGTTTGCTCAAAAAGCAATCTAAGACCCATGTGGGGCAACTACGGCCCACGATGTGTAGGTGATAATGATATGTGTGTTAGGATATGAGAACAGAGCGCAGAGACGAGACAGGGTTGTAGAACAGCAGCATGCTGAGAATGAAGTCTGAATGAAAGCATGGTCCTGTAGTGTCCTCTTGTGGATCTGAGGCAGCAGTACAACTAAACAACACGCTCTCTGGCTTCTTCAATCTGATTTAATTTCCCATAACACTTACGTTATTTTAAAATGACAGTAAACACCTCTGCTTGCTTATTCTCCACATGCTACTTTCCTGACGTCCACATGACCCAAAATTAGGAGGAAATGTCAAGTCATTGATCATAGTCTATAATTGTATTTCCGTCAACAAACTGCATGTAAAGAAAAAAACATGTAGGGATAGATTATTGACTTTTTGAGTGTTTTTTCTCCAATCATTTGTTGAGTTTGGGATTTGTTGACTAGAACAAAACTATAGACTATCACCAGCTTTATCTTTTAAGATTCACAATTTTATTTCTACTCTTTTTGGGCATTACATTAAAAAGAACAGTATGTAACTATTATATTCTGTATATATTTTAAATGATAAACTATTTACTTTTACAGCAAAGTAAATGAGCCTCGATTTCAGTAGGATATTTTCATCCCTTTCTACTTTTTTTTTATTTTTATAAATTGCATGGAGAGACAATCTGATAAAAAAAACACTACGCACATACAACTACAGCTGATCCAGAACCTAAAATCCAGAACCAAAATGTAAACGTGTCGTGATTGGCCAGTTTACCTGGTGTGGAGGCACTCGGCACTTTTGCCTCGCATTGACTGGTGGATCATGATGACCTCACTGTGGTTACCATGGGGATGGATGACACATTAGGAAATCAACAACAGTCAAAGAGCAGAAGGAGAAGAAGAGGGTGAATAGGAAAGAGAAGCTGTCGCTGATTGCTATACACACACACACACACACACACGACACACTCTCACACACACACAACACACTCTCACACACACTCAGAAATGCCACAGACTTTTGCAACCAAAGGCATTTTGTCTAAACACTGCTCTAAAGTCACTTTATATATTTATATATTTATAATATGACAATCAACGGACAGCAACAGCACCACACGTGGTTCATCGAGGCCCAAAGAAAACAGCCATGAAAAAGGGAAATTCAGTGAAAGAAAGGGCAGGAAAACTCAATCAAGATATATAAAAATATATATATATATATATTATGGTAAACACAAGAATTTAACCTGTTTGAGAAAATAAAGTTTCAGGAAGTCTCATGACAGGTATTCTCACTTACATGTAAAAACAAGAATCACACAGTTTTGCACAAAAACAACAAAAAAAAACCAAACAGTCAGAGAACCGACCAAGCAGCTCTGATGACATTCAGTCTAACTGGATATATTACACACGGTGCTCACACACAGACGCTCACCTGTCGTCCAGGTACTCCTCCTCCTGGTGGCGCCCTCTGGCAGCGTCGTAGTAGCGGGTCGGAGAGCGAGAACGACGAGTGTGAGGAAGCTCATCATCCAGACTCCTGAAACACGGACAGAGTTGGGAGGGTCACTTTTAAAATGTATTCTACTACAGATTACTGAATACATGCAACATATAACGTAATGTGTTCTAAATACTTTGGATTACTTTTGAATACTTCAAAATGGTCTTGCTGAGCTGTGTTTTATATTTCCTAAAACACATTCCTGACAGTGACACACACAAATTGTTGCAAATCTGTTTATGGGAAGAGCAAATAAAACAAAAACAAACCAGAAGGGCACTCTGAGAGCGCAGACCTCCACCAAGACCAGCTCATATCTTGCAACATTAACTAAAATAATTCATCAGGGTTCCCACAACTTTCCAGGCCCAGTTTTCTCAAATCCAAGGACCCGATCGTTTGAGACGAAGTTCAAGGTTAATTATCGTATTTTTATAATGAGAACTAGCAGAAAGAATGATGCAACTGCAGAAATATCAGAAGAACTTCAATTTCTATTCAAGCACAAAATACATGTATTCAAGCACTTTCAATGACCCATGTCTACTTTGAGTTTTTCCCCCTCAAATACACAAACTTTTAAGGATTTCAAGGACCCGTGGGAACCGTGATTAATGTATCCGCCCCGTGATTCGGATCTGAACCAAAATGTAACGGGTTCTTCCTCGGCCAGTGCTCCAGCCTTCCACTACGTTTCATGAAAATCAGGACTGTTGTTTTTCTGTAATCCTGCTGACAAACACCACAAACCAGAGAATGCCACCAATTTAAACTGTAACAGAATACAGTTACACGGACGGACGGGCGGACAGACTTGTGTCAGGTTAGTGGTCAGGCGGTATTGCAGCAGACTCTTGGCGGGGCTCATTTGGCGGGGCCAGTAAAAGCAGAGCTGGCAGCACTACGTGTTCTGCATCAGACAGACATTTCATTAGTAGATGGACTCCGTTTGCTGGCTTCCAACAAACTCTCTCATTCCTCCTCTCTCCCTCCACCATGTTGCTTTTACTTCTTACAAGTGACCAATGTCTGGCCCACCAGAGACTGCTCCTTCATTAGGATCCATCATCAGGACACGCCAGCAGTCCAGGATTTTAAATTGTGTAAAAAAAAATATGGATTATATTTGGCTAAAATATGGCCATTTGGCGCATGCTAAATATATAAAGAAGTGGATTGTGTGTGTGTGTGCATAAACTGGTCGACCTGCTATCTCCCTCTAAAGATCCTCTGTCCCATCCTAAAAAAAAATGGGGTCCACGGTCGGTACCCTCACCTCTGGGCGGGGACGTTGGGTGGCCGCGACCGCATCCGTCCCTGCTCCTCGCGGTGCGGGGAGACCGAGCGGGAACGTATGTGATGGGCGGGCGTCCTCTGCTGGTCCGGCACCTCCAGGGTAGACGTGGACTCCCGCTGCCTCTCCCTGCCACGTCCATCCGCTGCTGGGTGCACGTGCACACACACACACACACACATAAACACACACTCATAAGTAAATGTTCAGAAATATAGAAAACGATATACGGTTTTGTCACCATGGCTGAAAGCTCGGCTCGTCCATTGTATCCTCCACAAAAAAAGTTTAAATACTGTGTCTTCCAAACTAAAAGAAACGACGGGGTGATGAGGTGGACACATGCAGAACTGCAATACAAATATTAGTTTATTAACAATATGTAAGGTAACGTGATTCCAGTAGGTTTTAATGCTATTTCAAGAGTTTTAAAGGAGGACATATTATATTATGCTAATTTTCAGATTCATAATTGAATTTGGGGTTTTTACTAGAACATGTTTACATGCTTTAATGTTTAAAAAAAACATTATTTTTCTCATACTGTCTGTCTGAAACACTCGTTTTAGCACCTGTCTCTTTAAGATCCCCTCCCAAAAAAGCCCAGTCTGCTCTGATTGGTCGGAGTTTCCAGGTCTTCCACATCTGCGCTCTCGATGACATCACAACTGACATCACAACTTGACAGAAGTTTCTGAATACGGGCTGT
>JAOVVB010165488.1:0-11540 GCA_028570985.1 Heterobranchus longifilis | reverse complement strand
TATATAAAAAGACAAAGTATTTGATGTATGTCCATTTTGGTTTACCACAGTACGTAAGTGGTAATCTCCTTTCTCATGTAAGAATGCATATATTTTATGATGATGATGATGATGATGATATATTATGAAAATGCAAACACCGCTTTTATTAGCAATATTAATACATACATTCAAATGCCACTCTACTAGGAACAGTAAACTCACAGAAGAGTTGCTCATTATGTAGAATAGTTTAATAGGTAGTGTTGACTACTTGGTGGTTTGAACAGATTTGTACATGTTAGATCTGATGAGCATTCTCCTAGAGTTCCCCTAGAGGACATTCACCACTGCCTCTGCGACGCTGTGCCAAAACTAGACCAGTTTACAACTGCCAAAACAGATGCCTTCGAGGCTTATCCATGTACAGTACCCAAGCAGGGTCCAAACTCTGCCCTGTTTCACCAACAGAGAAAGCAGATTTAGCTGTGGCCTGGATGCATGTCATCCCATATTTTGCTTTATCATGGGTCGTGAACTCAAGAGCAGCTATAAAAGCCAATGTTCAATCATCTGGGCTCACACACTGACCTCAAGGCTGAAACAGCCCAGCCTAAATAACCCAGGCCACGTGTTATGCTGGCTAGAGTGCTGCTAGACAGTCTACGGTGGGTTGTAATCCTCAAAACAGATCCAGATCAAAACAGCTCACCGTCACAGATGCCTCAAGCCGGTCGAGAAAACGGCTCAGTTATCTCCTGACAGGAGAGCTAAAGAAAGAAAAGCACGAAGGAAAAGAAAACAACAATGCTGTATTACAATACCCAAAGCAATCACTGTTCTAAAACGAGTGGAGCCAATGAGATGTGAAACAATACAAGATACAATCCAGCATCTATCTACAGCTAGGATGCTCTAGTATTGGCAAAACATTTCACACATTCAGTATCAGGAGATTAGTTTATGATGTATGCAAGAACGTACTCAAAATTTATGGATTCGACCAATGCCAATATTTTCAACCATTGCAATATTTGGGAAGGAACAACCCAAATCTGTCTAAAAGCTGAATGCTCCCGTCACTCACTTTCAGTCTCAGACAAAAACAATGCCTGGAATTTTTAAACTATAAAATGCAAGGAAAAAAAGTTTTGACAATCACTCTGTTAAAAAAAAACAAACAAAAAAAAAAACACAAAAATCCAATATTAAAAAAAAGAAAATGGGTAGGCATAGTGGTTGACACTGGTCTGTGTGCATGGAGTTTGCATGTTCTTCCTGTGCTTGGTGGGTTTCCGCCAAGTACTGCGTTTTTCTCCCACAGTCCAAAGATATGCAGAGGTTAATTCTACAATGCATGAGTATGCTTACGCCCTGCGATGGACTGGTACCCCATCCAAGTTGTACCTCGCCTAGTCAGCCGAGTCTTCTGGGATAGTCTCCAGGCTACCCACAATGAGTGAGAAACATGGGTTGAAATTTGTAAAGAAAGAATTGGAGTTCTTTTTCAATTCAGAAACTTATTCCAAAGAAGCACCGCCACTGTACAGGACTCTCATCATTTCGTAACAGTCCAAAACATGTTCATGTGCCAGTTTTACAATTCAGACCCCAGTGTACAGTTAAAATTGGGTTTGAGCAAATAAAAATGCAAATGTGTTTAACCCTAGAGTATTCATAGATGGCTCCAATGAGTCTAAACTCATTAGCTCATGATTGCATAGCCAAAAAACACAGCAACTGTTCCAGCAATGCAATCAACAATGTTTTTAGAAAACTAGCTATAATACAGTATTAAGACAACAAATTTCATGTATTATAGATCTCTTTGCAATGTTCAAATTAGTTAACGTCTGTCTGGCTGAAGAGTCGTGCTAATTAGGATCAGATGATTTAGTTAACGGAATGGACAAATATGTGACAGGACAGAAGCCGGGGTGGTTCACCTCGCCAAACAAAACTTTGCACAATATACTGTATTGATTGTTAATTTCATTGCACATAACAAATTAATTTATATTATCTTAATTGTCAATATTGAAAAATTTTGACAGTGTCAATAAAATGATGCACATACTGTTTAAAACATGCAAATTGTCAGTTTTGGCATTCTAATCTCAAAAACTCATATTTCAGAAGAGGCTGAGGGAGGATCAGTGATATTTGAAAGCATTTATCATTAATCCTACTGTGACAAGTGCTTTGGGCAAACTTTTTTTTAAAGCTGTCAAAATCATAATACAACATCTGGTTTAAGGGGGTATTGTAGTATCTTTTATATGAGCATGTTTCTATTGTAATATAATGTCATTTACAGGTTTAAAGACTACAGCAGTTAATCAACACTGATTATCAGTATTTAATGTTGTCTGTTTTATATAAAGAATACAATGTATTTAATGGTGTGTGAAAAATGTTAATACATTTCCAATAATATATAAGTACCACAGCATTTGTAAGGTTGGATACTTTAAAGGCTTAGGATATGAATAAATATTTTGTTACCAATTTAATATATTAAAAGCCAACCAGAAAATAATAACTAATTTTAGCACTTATATTTTGATATTATTGCCAGAAGCAAAGCAAATGCACTACTTATTTCATTAGAAGACGAGCGTAATTGCTTCCTGTGCCACTACACATGAATGCTCTGTTCTAAGATATATAAAGGATTTAGAAAACAGACCAAGAGGTTTTCTGTTTTCAAAAACAAGAACAAATTGTTCAGCAAGGTGCAGTTCCAATTGCAAAAGCCATAAGCTTTCTGTATATGTCCTCCTATCTGTTTCTGGAGCCAGGTCTGTTTTTTACCAGGTCAACTCTAGTTCGAGAGTGCCTTTGTTCTAGCCCTGCAAGTTATAACAAGACATAAACCTAAAAAGGTTATTTTATCACGATTGATTTTATCATGGGTAAAGCCGCGTTCATATGTACAGAAGTCCGACAAGACTAGAGAGCGATTTTGGCAAGAAAAACGGTCATACTGTGACCTAGAAATGGTGGGTGTATTGATTTGTGAAGAGCTTTGATGAGAACTAAGAGAGTTATCGGCGAGTGTACAGTGAGTGCAAGGCGATAATGAGGAATATCCACTGATCTTGTGGTTTTTTTAGAACGGCGAGAATGAGGTATGGGAACAAGGAAACATGAGGAGAGCTTGGTGAGAGGCCCGTGACTGCAAGGAGAGCTTGGAGAGAGCGTCACTAGTGAGGCACAAGAGAACGACGCTAGTGGTGCAGAAGGTATTAAAAGAGACACAGAACCACATTTCTTCATTTTAGGTAGTAGTTATTGCCAATGCTCTTGATCTCGCTCACTCTCTTCTGGATCATGTAGATCACTTGCCAACACTCTCCTCCATCTTGCCAGAACACCCTTCAAGTACAAGGACTCCGAACTCATAGGACGCCTTCTCGATTACTCCTTGACCTTCTCAGACACTCCTCAATCCTGTCATCACTGTCCTGAGACCACGAGATCAGCAAAAGCCAGGAGAGCCCACAACTTCAAAGAGTGCCCAGGAGTGAGTCTATGAGTGTCAGGAGAGCGTTGCAAGAGAAATTTCTCTTTATAAAAAAAAAAAGAATTGACATGGTCAATAATTCTGAAGGTCTTTTTCCAAGATTGGCGTGATTGAAGAGAACCTTGGGGAGTTTGAAGAGAGCTCTACAAGAGCCCAGAAGTTCCAGGAAAGCTCTAGGAGTATGCCAATTTTCTTGCCAAAATCGCACTCTGAGATTTCTCAGCAGGCTCCTGTATGTATGAAAGGGGTCTAAGGATGTTCTTAGGCACAACATGAAGCAGAGCACCAAAGACCCAGTTACTTTGCAATTTAACCTCGAGTGGCTTACTGCTGTGACAAAAACAGAAATCACAGGTGTGCGCACACTACCAGTTTTACACACCTTATAATTCCTTGCTGTTTTCTGATTTTTATTTCTTTCTACATTGAAAAACAATACTGAAGGCGTCCAATATGTACAATAATCTCCTTCGAACAGTTGATATTGAGATGTGTCTGCTACTTATACTCCGTAAAACCTTTACAACGGCTCTAATCTGATGTGTGTTTAATTGGTGATTTTTAAGGCTGGTAACCAAAATGAACAACTTCTCTGCATGGGAGATGGTCTTGATCAAGGAGCTTGCACCTGACAATACTGTTCCTTCAATAACGGTTCTAGAACAGCTGATCTTCGTGTCATTGTTATTTAATTACCTAATGCCATATGTGTTATTTCACTCACTCACTCACTCATCTCATCGTCTCTACCGCTTTATCCTGTATACATGATTGTGTGGCCCTGTAGCCTATACCAGGAGACTTAGGGGCACAAGGCGGTGTATTGTCTGGACAGGGTGGCAATTCATTGTAGGGCACACATACAGCATACAAACACTCATTCACATACTACGGGCAATTTGGGAATGCCAATTAGCCTAAACTGCATGTCTTTGGTCTGTGGGAGGAAACCAGAGTACCCGGAGGAAAACCGCCGAGCACAGGGAGAAAACACCATGCACACAGTGGCGGGAATCGAACCCGGACCCAGGACGTGCAAAGCGACAGTGCTAAGCACTTAGCCACCATGCTGCCGTATTTTTCTAAATTGTAGAAAATAAATCACAAAACAAAAAACACTGAATTAGAAGGCATGTCCAAACCATCATTTGCTGTATATTGAGGATTTTACCATGTTTTCCATTAATACAATATATTTTACAATATAGATTACAGACCCAAAATGTGACGTATGTATTTGATACTAATTTGATTAACAACTGAGTGATTAGGAGGAATTGATGAGAGCAGGACTACAGCTTTGTACACAGCACCCAAGTACCAAGTACACAACAGAAAATAATGCAAAGAATAAAAATGTAATAGCCCTTAATTATGAGACGATCAGACACAACAAATCTCAGTGTTGTAGTCCTATCACTGGACTGCAGGCAAGTGAACTAGCAACTTAATGCACTTGACAAATTTCCACAGTGGAGCAAACATGTTTTAAGCTACACAGGGTTGGAAATACAGCTTGCTTTCATTTATGTGCAAATAAAGCCAAAAGGTTGGTTATGGATAAGAATAATATTTAAAGCTTTGGCAGTTGTATTTCCATATAACTTATTAAAAAAAAGTGCATAAACTACTCATCTTGACAACCAATTTCAGCTATCTAATAATCCTTTTGTAGGAGACACAAAAGATTAATTTCTTCGCCTCCAGGGCAGAATTCACAAATCCACAGGCCATAGTCTATGTAGGAAAGCAAAAAAAAAAATCTCCCTTACCTGATCAAAGCCTGGCCAGCATGGCCATACAAAAGTCCAGGAAAAAGAAAAAAAAATCCCAGGGTAATCCAGTGTAGGATGTAGAGGAGAAAGGGGCTGAGGAGAGTGCATACAGTGCACCCTTCATTTTTTTTTCTCACGCTACTTTAATCCCAAAACTCTTTCCTGAGATCAAAACGCAGCCTCATTAACAAGTTTGTCAGTAAAACTGTCTGTGAATCACAATGAGTGGGCAAACATCATTTCATCATTGCAGCTCAAAACTGTGAGCCAAAGTTCATGAACCTTTTGAGGTTTCTGCATAAATGAACCCCTGATTATAATAACATTAGTATAAAAACAGCCAAGATATCAAATGATTGAAAAAGAACATGATTTTTATTTCTAAGCAAAATAATAACATAAGAGAAGTTTTCTTAATGTGATGACATGTCCTGTGTATCCATTACAAAATTAGTTTCCTCTAAATAAATGAACACATTGTGATTATTTGCAGGTTACGCCATAGCTTTTCACCAGGATTGAGACCATTCAGAAATTTCTACTATTGTGTTAGATTTTAGAGCATTGTCATGTTTCATTACTACAATACCTTTTAATTTTGGACCCACAAACTTTTGCTGATATTGTATGGTACAATATATTGATAATAAAATAATAATTAGTACTCTATTATTATTATTACAATGTTGAAGTTAATACTTTAAGCACCATTACAGTTGTTCCCATGAAGATTCAGTGATTGGAACAGCTGGTTATTAAAAATTGACAGATAACTTGGTGCCAACTTGCGAAAGGAATTCCTGGGAGTCCAGCGTTTCAGACATGAAGCAGTTAACCGCAAAAGATCCTCTGTCTCCTCTGTCACCTGCATCTTTGAACTAATTTATCATATCTTTTCCATTATTTTAAACTCAGTCAGCTTGTCTCATCTGATCTCACTTACAATATGATTAAAACATAATGCAGCATATTACATATGTGTCGTAATAAAATTACAGCATGTAGTTAAACGCAAGTGATTTTGTCAGCATCTTTTAATCAGTGTCTCAGAGGCTTTAAACCAGCTATTAAGCACATGTTAACATTTATATACTTATTCAAAATAATAAAAGAGAACTCATACCATACCAAAATCGGCTAAACCAAATACATTAGAAAAAATATTAAGAAGTCTTACCTTAACATAGGATGGCTGCTTCTCTAGAATAAGGTCAGCAACTTTTTTTGAAACCTATATAAAAAGAAAATAAAGCAAAGAGTAATGTGACATTCATTAAAACGATAAGAAAAATCCAATACATTTTAATAAACATTCATTTTTACCACAATTTTAGCACAGGATTTATCTTCCATATGACATAAAAACATTTCTGGCAGCATCATTGTCCAAATCCAGTCCCGAGGAGTTTTGGTTCACTAAGTGGGGTCTGGATTGATTTTTAGAACACTTTGAGAACCCCTGCTGAAGACTCAATAGCTGTATCTCAGATGGCAAGTTTGGCGTACATGTAGTGTTTTTACAATGGGAAATTCGATAAGACATGATGTACTATTGTTATCCTGATGAATTCTAACTTAAAATGAAGTGTGAAGTTTTAGGGCAGTTTTTTTGGCCATGTTCAGACTGGAGACAAATCCTTTGAACTTGCACATTCTGTTGCAATAAAAAGAATGGACAATTTGAAATCTGATTTGAGTGTGTGGAGCATCCGAACTGAGACACAGCTTTTATCTCGCTCCAATCTGATAAGTAGTAAAAAAAAAAAAATGTAAAAAAAAAAAAAACAGATTTGAGCTGGCAGTCTTAACAAGGTATTTAATTTGTGGCCAGCAGTCTGTGCCATCTATCAAAGGAGCAAAACCATAAGCAAAACCTGTACGGAAAAGATTAAACCTCAAAAAGTACAGTTATATACATACCAGGGCTTCTTGCCCTTTTCATTTAATCTTACCATGGCATGGCTAAGTATGCAATAATGACTTTATGTCAGCCAGAATGTGGGTCAATTCTGGGCATATTTAGCCCAAGGGAAATATGTGAAAGCATGATGATGTACTATGTAATCATTCATTATTTTCCATGTCTACAAAATAGAGTTTGTTTTGAAGTGATAATCTCCTGCTAAAATTCCCATATTACACTGTATTTATACAGTAATATAATATACTGCATTTTACAACACAGCCCTGTAAAATTCTTGTTTCTGAATTGTCGGAGCTGCTTTAATAGAAATAAATCAGCACCAACTGGACACAATTTTACAGCTTGTATAAATAGAGTCCCCGACATATAAACATACGAAAGTCCGCAGATATGAACGGACCGCAGTTCTCCGAACATTCGTAGATGAGAACAAATTACGGAAGAAGCTCACGTGTATTGTACAAAAAATAGGAGACATAAATACAGACAAAATGCAGACTTGGACAAAACCCCATGACCCCATGATGTCAGTGTGGGGATAGAGATTGGTTCAAATGGATTAATATGCTTTACATTGTATATTTGTGTGAAAAGCAGATACAGTAAGAATCACTTTGTCGAACTTGAGAACTTGCGCCCGGAGCAAAAATCGTTGTGCAGTCGGGGACAAAGAGATCTAAATTATATAAAGCTAATAATAAAATGTTTTTTAGCAATGAATAATCTATAACTGCTGATGTGATGAACAGGTTCTGTAAGGAGAAATGCATGTAGCATTTTAAGTGTCAAAACTTTCTGGTTTCTAGTTAACATGACTAGCTGTTGTTGTGTCTCCAATGTGAAGACGAAAGGAGAGGCTGGTAAAGGGGTGATTGTTTGCAGCAGCAATAACGTAAGTGATAACAGAAACTAACCTGTCTGGCAGACATTCCACAACTTTCCAAAATGGTTGGAAAGTGTAATATGCTGTTCATTAATAAAAAAGCAACACTTGTGAAACCTTATTGAGGCAACTAGAACTCGACTTTGGGTAAAGCCACATCATATCACCACAACAATGATGATTTTCTCATCTGATACGGCACATAACAAAATATATACACATTTATACACATATTATACACATATAATAATACACATTACTCAATATATACAGTAGTGCATAGTACAACCCTTCAGCTATGAGGAAGGAAAAGGTTCATTTAAGGGTGTGTTCAAACCTGGAAAAGAGTAGAAAACAATCTCAAATGATGTGCACTAGAAAACTGCTGTAGAACAGCTGTATAGTGTTTGAGCTTGGTTTGGAGAATAGCTAAAAAGCTTTCTCTCTAATAGAATGATATGTGTGTGTGTGTTGTTGTTTTTTTAAGAAATATAGTTGTTTTTTTTCACTAAAACTTTAAAAAGCATTAATGCATGCCAGAGTTCCTCCAGCGAAAGTGACCTGCTATTTTGACAAATCTAGTTAAATATTCTCTGATAAAGTGACATGTGCTGGTGATGAAGTTTCCCTTAGACGGATGGTCTGAACATTGAGGTCGTACGGAGGTGTAGATCACTGACAGGCTCACACAGAAAGACGGAATGAGCAACATGCCAGCTGGGCCACGGGACGCAGGAGTGCTGATGCTGTTCAGAAGACAGACGGACATGAGACGGAGCATGTCAGGACAGATACCACTGTGCCAGCTCAAACAGTGAGACAGGACACTGAGCATTAGTGTGTGTAGTGTGTGTGTCATAGAAAGCGAGAGAGAGAGAGAGAGAGAGAGAGAGAGAGAGAGCAAAATCAGGTCAAAAAGAGACTGAGCAATCAATAAAAAAATAAAAATAAGATTAAAAGCAAAATGTTGTCAAATTAATAACTTATAGCTTTTACAGAAAGGCTGTTAAATTCTGCATAAAAATCAATCCTCCGTCAAAGTCCATTACGCTATTCATTACTCATGTTTGTATATTAATTTGTCACCGGCGAACAGGCTGAAGAACAGATACACAGCATTGTAAAGAGCGTAGTAGGATTAATCCTCAAACTAGGCTCAGTGACTGAGCACAGAGGCAATGGGATTAATGTCAGTCTCCAGTTCGAGGGGACCACAGCATTACCACATTACCATCCTATCTCATTTAATACACCCGATTTAATCCTGTAGCCAATTAGCAAGGAATGACTGTACAGCAGTGAGAGACGTGGAGAACTAAATAATTACCATACTGCTAAAACATAAGCCAAAAGCACAAAAGCTAATCAGCAGCACTAATTCAAGTCTGTCAACACATCCAAACTTCACTGAAACAATTCAAACTTTTTCTTGCGAACGAACATGTTCCTTCACAGTGTCACACAAGTGATGCATGCTAGCTATAGTTAGCACATTCCAAAGCAGATTCTAAACATGTAATGAGAAGAGAAACAAATAAACAACTCAATAGATATTTAATTTATTAGCGAATGACACTTTGACTTGGTAATGCAGCTACAAACGGTGGTTTCTTCCCCAGCCTCTTTTGTTCCGCTTAGACAAAATAATGGAACTTGTCAAGAGACAGAGAAAAAGGAACAAACAAAATGGCTTCTGTCAGAAAACACTGTTTGTGGATGTTTCGCATCACTCTGAATCTTATGAGCCATCAATATAAAAAAAAAATCCTCTGTCATAACGATTTTCCCATGTTTAAAATGTGTGGGGGGACACTGTACCTTTAACATAACATTTAGATATATTTTGCTATTATGTGGAGCATTTGAGATACAAGTGCCTGTGTTAGCTGTAACTACAGATCAGGGGTGCTGAAATAAATCCGGTCAATAAAAGTTTTTTTTTTTTTTGAGCTAAATTTCATGTTTGTGTTAGGATTCAGATCTCTATATATGCATTCATTATAAGTCTATAAAATTAAAAAAATATATATTTTTTTTTTAAAAATGAAAATTTGTATAGCATTTCAATAATATTTATTGACCATTTTGAGTACCTACTGTACTGCATGTTAAACATGTAGACAGTTTGAACTTTGATGGCTGTTTAATTCCTTGTATTTGTATGGAACAAGCAATCATTAGTTGCACGGTACTGGCCTGTAAATGAATGTGAATGGACTCTGGTTGATTTGTCACACTGGGCTCTAAGTTCAGGGACTTTTCACATCTTACATATCTTAACAGTGCAGTGGAACATATGAGACAAGCTGGTTTGTAACTACCTGCATGAAGAAAAACCATATATTGATCTGTTCTTTCATCTTTAAAGGTTAATAGTGTACTTTCCTTTTTTTTTTCGTTTTTTGGAGCAAGCCCTGCTCTGTTGCGCTTTCGTTCCTGTTTCTTCTGCATACTCTGTCTATACACAGTAAACTGTTGCATTGATTGGCTCTGTTGAGTGCTGCAAATAGCTGCACCCACCTCAAGGAAACAAAGGGATAGATTACTGGCATATTAATTATTCTGATTTATTCTGATTTATATTCTGAAAAACATCAGGGTCCGGATAGGACGGACACGAATCCGGACCAAAGTCTGCCATTTAGTGATGCCTTGCTATAGGGGAATACAGAGATGAACGTTATGGACCAAAAATGGTATCTTGGGATTTTTTTCGGCCAAATATTAATACACAATGTATATCACAGTATTTTCTTGAAAGTGGGGATTTTTAAAAAATATAATAATATAAATATAATGATAATCATGAATCATATTCATTCCAAGGAAGATGTCTCGCAACCCTTCCCCTTTTAAAAATTATTTTTTTTAAAACTGAAAGAAATGTATATTAGACAATGAAATAGCTTGTGCTCATATATGCCTTCTAATAAAGTTTATGTGAAGGTCAAATTCCCCTGAATGGTTTAGTTGGAACTGCGGATAGAAAAACGAATTATTGTCAGACGGATAGTGATCTTTATGTGGTGCTCATGCCTTGCAGGCAGGAGACACAAATAAATAAGCCCATCTCTGAGAATAGGCCTCCTTCAGCTGTTCACAAAGACTAACAGATTTAAACTGGGTTAAATACAACAATAAAATCTAAACAGAACAAAACGAATAACAAGCTGACTTCTTCTTGCGAAGTAATTAAGTTTTCTATTGACTTAGACTACTTAGCCTCCAGAGTTGTCATAAATATGCAAAAATGTACATACTGAGGGAACGTTTCAAAACATCAAGCAATGAGTTGAACGTGATATACAGGCACTTGTCTGGGTGAACATCTTGGTTAATTCATGAAACAGATATAAATAACAGAGAGCCTGTATCAACAATAAGTCACTATAATTTGTCTTTTTTTTTCCACACCTTTAATGTTTATGCACATAAATAAATGTCCAGTTGGGG
>JAOVVB010165460.1:0-11540 GCA_028570985.1 Heterobranchus longifilis | reverse complement strand
GTGCCTGCTGGGAAACTGAGTCAGCCAACAAAAAACTACAAAATAAAAACAGTGACCTCTAGTGGCGGAACCTTACAGTAATGGCTCGGACTCAGTGTAATTTGAACTTCTCATTAAAAAATACAATGAAATAAAGCCTGGATATTCATATTACTTCTAATTAATTAATTGTTACTCCTATTTAAAAGCTAGCTGCAGCATAATGGAAAAATTACCTTGAGTCATCATTGGACTCCTTGGAGTTTGAGCCATGTAGCAACAAATCAAAGAAAGGGTTAATGCAATGGAACAAACTTCTATTTAATATGAATAGCTTTTGATTACAACACTAAATAAATTTCATAGAGGGCCTCAGGTTAATGATCATAATGCAAATGGCATAAAGTCATTTGGTGTAGTGAAAATATTATGTTGTTATATGTTAATGTAAGATGGTGAGTTAAAATAACAAAATTTTTAAGAGTCGTGGTTAGTGTTTCTGTCCATATTTCAGTACTGAAAATGATGATGGGCTGGATGAAAGAAGTTTCAATTAAACAGGCTATCTGTTAAATTGTGCGGTTTTGTACACAGTAGAATTCCTGTGAGCTAGACCTATAAAAACTTATAGGGTGGTAAGACTCTGGGTGTTAATTTAACATTTGCTGTGTAGCTATTCACTTGCATTAGTGAGTATTTTGGACATAGCGTTTACTGTGTACCGCTTAATTCCCCTGTCTATATTACAGGAATAAATTTGAAACCTAAAAATGAAACCCAGATGCCTCACTTTACAGTAGGTGTTTTAGTAGATATTGCTAGCACTGCAATAAATCAATTATGATCTGCATGTTCTCATTAAAGTCGCCTGACCATGTATTTAATATACTGTACATCTGATCTAGTACCGAATATGAAAGTAAAGAATTTCAGATTTCAGACAGCCCTAAAAAAAAAAACAGATTTGTTTCACATTAGGATTGAAAAAATCAGATTAAACATCAGAATTAAATCACTTTAGCCTAGTAATCTGAACGTAGCCTGAATTATGTTAGACGTTATATTGATTTTAGATAACTACAGTATACAGTATAATGATCCAGCAACTGCTATCTAAACTCCACGTAGCCTAGTAGCCTTGCCTATGTTTCTGATATTTCCAAAGTTGTTTAAAGTCATGTGAGGCACCCTGGGCAGTATTTTTCTACGGAGGCCAGGTTGATGGGAATTTATTTTGTGTGCATCAGATGTACTCAGAATTACGCTATTGAACCGAGCATAAAGCGAGCATGAATCAAGGTGAACTTAGCATTTATTAAATAGCTAATGATTTGCTTTTTTCACACTATTTAGAAACATTACACCTGGGAAAACTATCTGTAAACTGTAATTTGTGCTTAAATTTCCCAGAAATGCTTATTTTGGCACAGAACAACCAGGAGCAGATCACTAATAATGTTTAATTCTCATTCTTTGTAACAAAAACATTATAATTGTCATGTGTTTGCATGTACTATTTATGCTATTTCAATGCCTGAAGAAATATAAGTGCTTTCCTTAATGGCCTACATGTTGCCGGGCAAAGTGTACTGTTATTACCTAACCTACTGAAAAAGCAAACTGTTTAAATAATATATCATGCTTCCCAGCGGTTTCCTGCTAATTACTGAATTCTATCTCAACATCCATTAGTCAGTGTACCTCCAACCCAAGGGCAGGGCTCTGGGAATCCAAGAATTTTTCTAACCCTTAAAGGCTAAAATAGGTCAATTTCTTATACAATTGTATTAGGGTGAAACTGCATATTAAATTTAAAGTGGAATTGCATTTATATGCCACAAAATGATTTGGAAATGCTAAAAACTACCAAATGTGATTCTTTCTTCTTTGTTTAAGTGTACGGTATAAACACAAGAATTAGATATTTAAAATATAGTTCCGGTCAAAAGTTTGGACAATTATGTTCAGATGGCAGGTGATTTAGAGCAATTGACAATTATGAGCAGTTGTCTTGTTCAGAGTAAGTGTGGGTACAAAGTCAATAGTCCTATTAGTGCTAATACAACTACAGTACAATTCATATTAGGAGAAAAAACAGTTCAGTTAAGGGAAAAGACAATGCATCATTACTTTAAGAAATAAAGGTCAGTCAATCCAAAAAAACTCAGAACTTTGTATGTATCCCCAAGAGCAGTCGCCAAAACCATTAAACGCTATGATGAAACTGGCCCTCAGAAGGCCCATCCCAGGAAAGGAAGACCAGGAGCTACCTCTGCTGCAGAGGATAAGTTTATCAGAATGACCAGGCTCAGAAACTGCCGATTTACAACACCTCAGATTAGAGCCATCATAAATGCTTCTTGGAGTTCATGACACATACTGTATTTCAACATTCACTGTAACAAGAGGAAACTGCATGAGTCAGGCCATGGTCGAATTGTGCCAAATATATCGTTACTTTGGCAGAACAAAAGCAGAATAGACTTGCTTAGGCAAAGAAACACAAGCAATAGGCATACGATTAGTGTAAAACTTTCCTTCGGTCTGATTAGGTGACTCTGTTGTTTATAACTGAGGACATATTTACTCAGCATGGCTACCACATCTGGTTTGCACTTAGTAGGGCTATCATTTGATTTTCACCAGGACAGTGACCCCAACCACACCTTTGGGTTATGTAAGAGCTATTTATCACTGAAGGAGAGTGATAAATTCTGCATCAGTTGACGCCACAATCACCTGATCTAAATCCAACTGAGATGGTTTGGGATGAGTTGGACCAAAGAGTGAAGGAAAACCAGCCAACAAGTACTCAACATCTCTGGGAACTGATGGTGACATCATGAGGTCGACTGAGAGAATACCAAGAGTGTGCAAAGCTGTCATCAAAGTGAAAGGAAGCTACTTTGATGAATTGAAAATATAAAACATATTCTGAGTTATTTAACACCTTTTTGTTGACAGCATAGTTTCATATTATTTCTGTCATAATTTCAATATCTTCAGTATTAATGTACAATGTACAAATGCTGAAAAAAAAGGAAAACCATTGAATAAGAAGATGTGTCCAGACTTCTGACTGGTAGTGTATATTTGTGAAAATATGTCAAGTTTTCAAGAGTGTCAAGTGTCATGAGTCATTTTGCCATAATTTCACAATTTCACTACCATATTGTTTATATGTTGTAACTATATTAATACTAGTGCTATATTAAATTACTCGTATTTTTTATCCTTTGCAACAACTTATTGTTATTAGTTAGTTATTATATTTTTCTATGCAGTGTATTTGTAAGCAGTGTGAATGGTTGGAATGCATACAGGGGTCAAAAACAAAATGTGTAAAGGTAACTGGCCAGAGGAGTATGTGTTCATTCTGTACTGCTTGTTGAAACCCAGACATCTGGTCAGAGTCCATTTCAAATGTGGTGACAGGAAAAGCGCTACTCTGAAGCAAAACATAACTTCAAATTGATTTGCCTTATCTATTGACACAAACTAATCACTAATAGTTAAGCATTAAAAGACAACTGTTTTTCCCATTCAGTCATGTCAAAAATTTTAGTTGAATATCCCTAAAGCCTAAGACTAATAATAGTGGGAAATCTAAAACTAGGAATAAAGCATTTTACCCCAAAAAGAATTTCTATTGAACAAATTGAACTTGGAAATGCAAGCAAAACATTGTGTTAAAACAGCAGACAAGACCTCTTCACTGTGAAGCTGTCTAGAGATGCCAAGATTGTGCAAGACCGTCATTAATGCTAGACTGAAGACTTCTATAGTTTTGGTTAAATCTCATTATAAAATGAGGGAAACAATAAAAATGAAGAAAACTTTAAAGTGGTCAAAATGCATTACTGATACTGCCTACAAAAGATTTAAATGGTTAAAGCATTAATAGATTAGTTTTCTCCTCTAAGGTTTAATAGGGAACCCTCAACTGAACGTTTCCCTGTCAGAAAAGGTTTCCTCCTGTTGCTGTTCCTGTAATGACAACATTCCTTCTACCAGAAAGTGAAGAAATAGATGAGATGGTGTTAGTAAAAGTTTGCCGCTCATGGCTAGTAGAACATATAATTATACATATTGACACTGTTACAAGCACTGAGAAATCAATATTCATACAGTAGCAAACAATAAAAATTTTTTAGAGAATCTAAGTGAATCTAAATGAACGTTGTATTTAATTTTCTGTACAAAAATGACTAGCTTCTTTTGTTTTGTCTGTCATTGCATTATAGAGGGAAAAAAACACCAAGCTGCATTATAGACCTGCAAACATTTCAGCCAAGGACACTGATGTGCAAAGTTTCAAAAACAGGGTCAGAAAGAGGGTGATGGGGATGCTGGTGTGTGTTAATAAAATAATGTTTGTATGAACTTACCCCTTTGAGCTTCTCTTCTATTCGTTTTTGCAAATCTCCAGCCAAGATGATGCCAATGCCTGCTATTATCATAACTGCACCAGTTATTATGGAGGCATAGATTAGACAGATCTTGCACTTCATTGTCCCAAATCAGAGACCTCAAGAGGAACTTCAAAAGTGAGAAAAACAAATAGACCAAAAAAAACCTTTAAACTTTAAACTCAAAAAAGCATAACAGGATCACCATGAAAAGTGTGTATCTCTACAATCTCTAACACACTCAAAACTGCCACGCTCAGTCTAAAACCACGTGCTTGCTCAAGTTCACTTGCAGTCACTTGCTATTCTGTTCCTCTTTATCAGACGTATTCAAAAGAGTTCTTCAGAGAGGTTCTGCACAACGTGAGATAACAGTTTAAGAAAGCAAAGAGCTTAAACCCAAACTTTAAAGTTTGAATGAGTTTAGAAGTTTAAGCGAGTTCAGAAGTGTGTTGTTTGCAAGTCAGGCGTGCTCAGGCGTTCCTATGAATGAGTGGGGTGGGAAGAAGGAGGGTCTAAACTGAGCCCTGTTGCCAGATTGACAAAAAAAAAGCTTACTGATCAAGATCTTGAGTTTGAAATTTCCTACTTTAACTGAACATGTTCGTAAAATTGCATGCATTTTTTCTTTTATTGCTGTCATAAAATCTTTTAGACTGATTATTTTTTAAGAGATATCATTTTGACTAACTAAAATAGTCAAGGGGCAGATTTGTTACCGGATTCACTGTTCCCAACAATGTTCCAACAGTAAATAATAATTCTATTATAACAATGTAATACAGTATTAAATATTTACATGAAGGATGGCATGTTGGCTTAGAAGTTATCACTGTGGCATCGTACCTCCAGCATCAGGGGCTCATCAAATCTTGCCTCCATTCTCTGTTTCTGGATTTTGCATGTTCTCCAAATGCTTGGTGGGTTCCTTCTGTCCAAAGGCATTATCAACTTTTAGTCTTTCTAGTGTTTCCAAATTATACGTAGGGTAATTGACTCATATTTTGTTCTGTAGGGCAGCAAGCTACAAAAATATAGTCAATAATACTGTATTAGAGAAAATGCTTTCATATTAAAAAATATATAATTTATGATGATGATATATGATTTTTAAGCCCTTACGGCATAGTGAAATGTTTTTCGCATATCACAGTTAGGAAGCTGAGGTCAGAGTGCTGGGTCAGCCAGGATACAGCGCCCCTGGAGCAGATAAGGTTAAGGCCCTATCTACTTCAAGGTTAATGGGGCTTGAACCCCCAACCTTCTAATCAGTAACCAAGAGCTTTACCCGTTTTAGCCACCACTGCCCCATATTACATAAGCATGTATAACATATACAGTATTAGGTCACTTTCAATTCTATTAAAGGAAATTGATCATAGGTCTAAGGTTCTTTAGGGTCATGTGAGTAAAAAGTATGATGAAACAAGAGGGGATAAGAGCAATCTGGCAACATGGGGTCATATGTGTGTGTGGGAGGGGACTGGGTAAAATGTCTGTGTGTATTCGGAGCTGCTCTGCAAGGTCACACGCACTCTGTATTCAGCTGAATTGTATTCCTCTCTCTCTCTCTCTCTCAAGCGCTCTCACTCGCTCTTCCCCCACTCCCTCACACAATCCCAGAGACACATAAGGAATAAAAGTACAATGCTTTCCCACTTCATTGCAAGTTCTGAATGAACATTCAGAGATAATATACTGAACACTAATGTCTAAAGTGTTGAACAAATTCTGTGGTAAAGCTATTCTTATCGTATACCTTTAACATTTTGTTGTTGTTGCTGTAAATTGTTAAATGTATTGAGGCTGGGAGTTTTCATGTTGTCCCCATGCCTGGTGGGTTTCCTCCCACAGCCCAAAGACATGTAAATAGGCTAACAGGCGTTCTCAAATTCCCTGTAGTGTGTCAATGTGTGTATGTGTGTGCCCTGCGATAGATTGGCACCCTGTCTAGAGTGTACCCTGCCTAATGCTTCAAGTCCCAAAGGACAGGCTTCAGGCCTCCCGTGACCCTTTAGAGGATAAGTGGTATAAGTGAGTGAGAGAGTGAGTATCGAGTCTGGTAAAATGTTATATATTCACAAGTGTGAAGAAACAAGACTGTTTCTCTCTCTCTCTCTCTCTCTCTCTTTCTCTTGCTCTTTCTCACACACACAAAGCTCTTTGTGTCTAAAAATGTAGAAAAATATCATGAGAGACTGCAAGGCCACAGAGAACAAAAGAACAACTCTGACCTGCAATCAGGGTTAGATGTGATTTTTAAAAAAGAGACAGAAGAAAGAAAGAGGAGGGAGAGAGAGAGAATGTAATAAAGTAGTTACACTGGCTTCAATGTAACATCACTCTACATCTGTAACGGGTGTTTTAAAACAGGGACATGGAGGGCGAGAAAGAAAAAGATAAAAGGGGAGCTAGAAAAATGTGTATAGAGAAAGAAAAATGACTGACAATATGGGGAAATATATTTATGGGGATTGTAGAGATATAAAGAGTTTATACCAGAGAGTGAGATAGGAATGTGAAAAAGAGTGAGAGAGGAACGCTACACAGCCACTACACTGCACTGTGTAAACACACAAAGAGTGTAAACAAAGGGTAATGTCAGGACGTAATCTAAACGTCCCAGCTACTGTACTGACATTTTACACGCAGACATACACGCATACACAGCTGGAGCTGTGAATTCTCATGACTGTGTGTGTCCTCTACCTGGCAGAGTTATACAGAGTGTTGCAAACTAGAATTACAAAATCGGTTACCATCGAGTTCATGTTTGTGTGTATGTGTGTGTGTGTGTGTGTGTGTGTGTGTGGGACAGAGAGGAAAAAGTTTGACTTCTCTCTGTCTACATACAACGAAGCTAAATTTGCAGATTCACATTTTTGTTAAACGTATGTAAAACATTTTTAATCCAGACTAGAAATGAAAAAACAGTCCCAACATTAAATATTGCTTTGTAGCTGTCTAGATTATATATAAACAGGTACCAGACACAAATGTGTACCAGTTCTACTTTAGCTGACAAAGCAAAAAATAAAAATAAAAATTCTCCTGAGTGTTGAATATTACCATGTAAGGCTACGTAAGGCTAAGTAAAATACGTGTACATTTTGAACATTAGTAAAGAGAACATTAGTAGATAGCTATGACTAGATAGTATGTACTGTACTTTGTTATTTTTTCACATTACAGGAACAATTGTCCAGAAAAACATGCAGATGAGAAAAAATTACTTTGAAACACATATTCCTATGCAGCTGTCATTTTGTTCCTTTAATTGCTAGTATTCAGATTTAAGATTGAAGTTAAATTCCAAGATTTAAGCTTTATCCTCATGCCAGCATGGTGGGGTAGTGGTTAGCACTGTCGCCTTGAACCTCTCGGGTCTGTGTGCATGGAGTTTGCATGTTCTTTCCATGCATGATGGGTTTCCTCCGGGTAATCTGGTTTCCTCCCACAGTCCAAAAATATGTAGATTAGGCTAATTAACTGCGCTAAACAAATACTGTTTAAGTCTGATTTCACCATGGCACTGTTGCATGCCTTGGTGCGATTGCTCCCCCAACCCCACCCTCTTGCCAGCTTTTACATAAATATTTTTATACTGTACCCGAGTACACTTGCGCTTTTCGAACAAGCAGATGGCAGTATGCTCCTTGTTGGTTTGTGAGCTGCTGATAAACACAAGGAGAATAAAAGTACAAGGTAGTTAACCTAATATGACAGTAGAAACAAATTTCATCCATTCTAGAGGCTTGAGTTTATACTGGGAAACACATTTTCCCATGGAAAATAGTGTAAATAGTAGTGTGGCAGATAATACTATCCAGCCACACAAAAATAGTATCAATATTACACTTTAATCATATTTATGCCTATAAAAAATCAAAACATTTAGAAGAGACATGTAAATGAAATAAAATCTGAAATAAAGACATTAAACCTCACTTTAACTTAATTTATAATTCCTCATGGCACCGGTTGCTTAAAAAACTAAACCGAAAGTGGCTCCCTTTTTTTTCTTGCTACTGTCCATGCAAACATTCTTCAAACCCATGGTGCTATATCTTGCATATAGTCCATCTATAAATCTTGCAGAAAATGGCAAAAAAAACTAAACCCACAAAAAATATGTGAACTTGCTTCGCTTCTTTCCACTGATGTTCGGTTCAGTTGCTCGTATGTCGAAAAAAATTTCTTGTAAAATTTCAGTTCTTAAGGCAAAAAAGTTGTGAGGCCGGGCACGTCGTGTGCCGAGGTACCACTGTACTGATATATACAGTAGGAATAAAACACATCGAAAGCAACACAGAAAGCATTTTGCATGGTATTTGCATGCTATTTTATCAGCTATAATTGTATAGTTTAGACAATGAGATCAGTGTGTTATTTTCAGAAGAAGCAGATGGCATCAATGATCACACTCTGTAGCTCCTGGCTTCTGTGTTCAGATGTGGTTGGCTGATTTGAATCGTGCCTGATTACATCATACAGTACATACAGTACATCCTGCCTAGGGACCACCTTTAACAAATAGAGTCGACCGTGGTACATGGAGTGTTCTTATTATGCAAACTTTTTTGCCTTAAGAGCTGAAATTTTACAAGAAATTTTTCTCGACATACGAGCAACCGAACCGAACATCAGTGGAAAGAAGCGAAGCAAGTTCACACCTGTCCTTAGGGAGTCCCACGTTCAATGGTCTAGGATTGTCTCTGTGAAGATCTAACCAATCATACATGAGACGGATTCTTGCAATTCAAAAGCCAGGGTTAGTCATAAAGTGATATTCTTTTTCACTTTATGACTAACTTATTACTGCATCTATTATTGCTAGAAAGTAGAACTGTGCTTTGAAACACTTGAACATTTTAAATGCAATCTTAAAAATGAAACAGAAAACATCATTTACCCTGCTGATCAGTCTCAATCTTAGCTGATCAATTAAATTTGATTGATGCACTATAGTTTTAAAACTATTCAATATAGCATTGGTATCTGATGGATAATATATACAAGACATAGGGCTAAATGCTACAGGTAAATTGTAGAGGTGGTACCAAGGGTAAATGAACATCAGTTTATATCTCCAGAACATTTCTTTTCACCTAATTATTGTACGAACATCAGTTTATGTGACTGTACGTTTTTTTTTAAAACATAACCTACAAATTAAAATTAAAATTTTATTTGTCACATACACAGTCATACACAGTACGATATTCAGTGAAATGCTTGTACGACCGCCAGTGACCTTAAAAAGAAAATAAAAACTATATATAAGGAATAAATAATAATAAAAAGAAATATGAAAGAAAATAAATTTAACTAGTAAAATAAACTGTACAAATAAGGGCATAATAAAAATATTACAAAATATAGAAATATAGGAATATAGGGAAAAAAAGTTTGTCTGTTCTCTTTAGTGAAAGGACTGATCTAATTTCATCTAGACACACCCACTCTGAGGTTTGCTGTTAAATCTGATAGGGTGTCATGCTCAAAACTAGTTTTTTTTCCTATATATATATATTTTTTTAAATGTGTTTACCATTTACTTGATGTTCTTCTTTTGAATTATGTTATTGTCCTATATTGTCATTTGCTCTTCATTTACATTGTTTCTTTTCTTATTGCTTTTCATTTTACCTAGTTTTACGATGGTCTACCTTAGTGATATCAAATTTTGAATTTCTCTTTACTGATGCTGAATCATATTTGGTTTATTGATTTATTGAAAATATTGAATGTGCTGATCACATGAACTGTAATTTGTTAACCATTTTAACATTTTAATATTTAACACACATTAAAAAATCTAACTGTGTGCTGTATCTGTGTAGTGTTGTTCCAGTCTAATTGTGAAAGGAAAGCTGAGCAAATAAATTATGATGTATGATAAGAAATACAGTAGAGCAGAGTAGAAAAACAAAAAATACAGGATATGCTGTAAATAAACATGGTAATAGCTTCCAGAGTATTGTAATAATCTGACACAAATGACAGATGACAAAAAACTGCTGCCAGTAATTCACTGTAAATTTACAGATTTTTTTTTTACAGTGTGATAAAAAGATTCATCCAATAACATGTGGGTTTGTTACCTGTTTAAGCAGGTGACACTCCATATTTCAATTTAATGACCTATTTGTTATGTGTAGTGCGGTATGGAGAGCCGAACCACGAGATATGCCACGAGTGCTTGTGACGCACGGGAAAACCTTGGGATTATGAAATAAGGAACTTAAAGGAAACAAAAGAAAACTGATATAACAAAACATCGAGAGCTCCGCCATCTACGCGAGAACGGACGGGGCTCTGGAAACTAAAACAAAAACTAAAGATCCTCTCAGGCATTCGCCCTTACCGAGGATTTATTTTAGAGGAGAAGGAGAGTTTGTGCTTTGTGCACTTTAACCTGAGAGCGCACGCTAAACTGATCCATGTCGCTCTCCCTCACTCACCCGCGTCTTAGCCAGGCAGAGACTTGGCCTTTGCCTCTGTCTTTTAACAGGACGCTTTGTCTGTCTGTCTTTTATTTTCATTCTTTCTATCTTTTTTCTCGCTTGTTTGCTTGCTTTGTCTTTGGCCCTGATACCGTACCGGTGCTACCTAAATGATCGCACGAAGTTTTGTGATGGGTCGTTCATGAACGATTCGTTCTTTTTGAACGAATCTTTGACATGACTCACAAGAGCGAGTAGTCTCGGAGAGTGATTCTCTAATCTTCTACTGGGCGCGCATGCGCAAAGCATCGCAAAACCTCCGTAGGTTATGTACAGGAAACAGAATTGATTGCCTGGCAACCGCGTGTCTATAAATGGCCGTGCCTTTGCCTGTTTAGAACTACGCATGATAGCGGCCTGCGGATCTGCCCGTTCCAAACAGTGCAAAGCATTTTTGCGCGGCTCTGCCCCTCGTGAGACCCTCGTCGTTACACTATTTTGAATTTAATTAAGTATTAATTTATATACTGTAGAACAAAGTAGTATACTCATAAATATAGCAATTCGTATATAACTTACAGGCCCGTAGCCAGGAGGGGTTCGGGTGGTTCGAACGACCCACCCCCCACTGCCAAAAGTCCAGAATTTTTTGTTATTATTATTATTATTATTATTATTATTATATTTTTATTTTTGAGACAGATTA
>JAOVVB010165459.1:0-25553 GCA_028570985.1 Heterobranchus longifilis | reverse complement strand
CTTACACTATTAAACTTTCAATTATCTATAAAACACACAACAGGGGCATCAGTCAGTGTAATGACAGATTGCAGGTGGAGGGCTCTTCAGTGTCGTCCCGTTAACCCGGGTTTTTACAGCTCACCTCGCATGCCACCCTATAGCTGTTTAGTTATCTGCATGAATATATGCAGAAGGGATCTGTCCTTGCTGAGAGCAAAATCTGATAATGCAGCAGCAAACACAGCTGAGAGTCAGAGCAAACCAATTCAGAGCTCTGTTTAAAAAAAAAAAAAAGCCAAAGGGCTCGCTGCTCATCTCTGCAACAGCACAACACAATAGATGAACAATTATTCAGAGTTAGACTGGAAGAAAAAAATAATCTATTTATTCATGGCTTGTTGAATCAGCTTTATCTTCTGTGATTAATCCGAGTCAATAATGTAATCTTTAATTATAAAGAATGGCCTTATTACCTACGTCAAATAATCACTCCGGTCCACGATGCTGGAAAGGGGAAAACAAATTTCTCTGCTACGTGATTATGTATTTTCCTTCCATAAATTAGAGCAGCCAGACAATTTTGCTCGGGCCCTGAGACTTGTGTTTATTTAAATCTTTTCAACAGTGAATGCATAGAAGCCAATGATTTTCTGTAATAAACTACTAACTTAAAATGGACAGGAAAAAATCTTCACATGCACCCTGGGGGTTTTTTTGTGTACTTCAAGTGATTTTGAAGCACACATTTGAGACTTGACTACTTGAAATTCTTTGTGGAATAAAACAAAAATGCTAACCAGAACATGGTCTGTTTACAGAAGAAGCTAAAAATGAAAATATTTCAATTATATTTCATCATGCAATTTCCCCAGGAGCCCCACATCCATGTAGCTATTACCAAAATGAAACATCTGGAGCGCCCAGAATGATCAATCGAAAGAAAACACATTATAAGAAGCCGATCCTGAAGGAGGGCCCCATGAGAGCACAAATAATGACCGGTGCACGCAGGAGACTTTTGTACGTGTATGTGGCTTTGTACATGCGTGCATGTGATTAATAGCGCACCACCTGTAATAATGGCTTCGTTGCTGGAACAAATGATGTGCGATTTGTAGTTACAAAATACACACTCGCATAGACACGCAGGAGTATGCGTGTGACTGAGTTTACACTCTGTTGCTTTTACATTTTGCTCTCAGGCCTGGTCCCACAGCTCCCAGTCCTGCCTCCCTGTGCACTCCTAGTTTTGTCCCCCCACCAGGACTCCGAGTAAGTGATTTGTCATGCGTGGAGGCAGCAAGTAGCCTGTAACAAATCTAACTGACAGCCCACGAAAATGCAGATCACATAGCTGAGAGAGGAAACAGCAGCTTCGGGAACTTTCAACAGGATCTTAATCTGCAATGAAGTCACCCAGTGTCCAAAGACACTTCATAGAGTGACACGGGACAGACATTTGCTGCATGCCAGAATTGTCTGCTAATTAATGTACTCGGGGAGGACTGAGTGTCAACGTGTCAGAGGACATCGCTGTCAAACATGCTCGAAGCACATTATAAACTTTTAGAGTCATGCTGTCGCTTCAGACTGGATTTCGTCAAACTTTTCAGCCCCCCCCCCCCCATCCCCCACCCAGGAGCATGACATTTTCTTTTGCCTGATAGGACAATTGAGAAAATTTCACAGAGGGCGGATCCATTCTCATGTCACAGGTAATTTTACATCTCTGTGTGATGGGCTGCCTTAAAGACAACAAAGGAAAGTAAAAACCTCAAAATGCTGCAAGAGGAAGCAAATGAGAAGCAGCAAAATGTCATTATTTCTTTGCTGTAATTTGGCACATCAGAGGTAATGTAGTGCCGTCCCAGTGATGAGACAGAATCTTTAGGTCCGTGGAAGGTGAGCATATCAATGTTCAACATACCCTATTAAGACTTGACACCTGCACTTTATCATCACTAAAGCAATTGCATATTCCTATTCCTGCAGGAGAGATGGGGAAATCCATCTCCTGCAAGGACAGTGCCTTTAATAAATAGTGCACAGAACACAGGCACAAACTCTCCCTCTTTCACCTGATCCCCATCTCTCTCTCTCTCTCTCTCACACACACACACACACACACTTCCCCTCTCATGGAAATTGTTTCATTCCTTTTAGTCAATCTGGCTAATGCAAAAATCATGTATGTCTGTCTTTAAATATTTAATCTTAACAGCAGCAAGATTGAAATACAACGTTGAAGAAGCATTACTCCTGCTATCCTGAAAGGTACGACAGAGAGAGAGAGAGAGAGAGAGAGAGAGAGAGAGAGAGAGAGAGAGAGAGCGAGAGAGAGAGAGAGAGAGCGAGAGAGAGAGGCAGCTGCTCTGCAATGTCAGAAAGAGAGAGGGGGGAGCGACAGAGCGAGAGAGATGGAAAAGAGGAAGAAGAGACTCGGCTATTTTCGATGACTATTTTGTTGCTGTGCACTCTCAGCTCCTGGAGTTGGAGGCAGCATTAAAGCACAGTTTGCCTTGGAAAAGTATACAACCACATACGACAGCTCTCTGTTCCTCTTCAGCGGGAGCAGCCTTTGTTCTTTGACATAATAGATTCTGGTACAGGCTGAAACACACGGCTGGAGAGAAGCACTGTTGCTGCTCAGAACTTAGTGAGAAGCAATACAGCTCAATGACTGAGCCAAAGTCATGAATCTTGCATGCAGAAATGTATCGTGGGAACCACATGGCCCCTGGAGATGAGTACTTGCACAAAGAGAATTCCAATTCCTCTTGATTTAATGTATTCTTTTATGCTCATCGGTAGTTTTGTGTGAACAAGACGAGTCTTGTTAAGTTACGTTTGTTTTGTGATTCCTAAAATGTGAAAATGCTACTTTTACTTGTACACAAAGTTTTGATGAAGCCAATGAATCACGATGAAGAAATGCAATATGATAAGAGTCCGGCAAAGACAGAACTTTTGAGAAACTTTTTCACTCACCACAGAGAAGTCCTCGACTGAACAGTTCTGTCCACTGAAATTGCAGCTCATGAGCATCTCTTCTAACTGATGTCCCGTCCTGTTGAAGATGTCCTGCATGTCAGGGGCAGGATACATTAAATCAGTAGGCTTGTGCCCATCCTTGTTTTTGGGGGGCAGACCTGTCAAGTTAGCCAGGTGGTAGATGTCGGCATCGGTGAGCGCGGAGAAGCGAAAGCGGTTGATGTTACAGATGGTCACGGCGGGGAAAACCATCTCGGGGGTCGCCTCTTCATTCAGAGCCGTGACATGAGGGTGCTCCAGGTAAGAGATGGCACACTTAGCCGCTTGGTATATAAACAGCACCAGCGAAGTCAAAAAGGCGAGAGCCCAGAGAGTCTGCCGGATGCCCAGGCGACCAGAGACAAGGATGTGGTTAATCCCATGAAGAGAGCAGGAGTTGGCAAACCCGGCCAAGTCCTTAGCCGGAGGTGTGCAGCTCTCCTCGATCAGGCTCTCCTTGTCCCCATCCTGCTTGCTTTTCTGCTTCTCATCCTCCTCTGCAAATTTGATTTTGCAAACAAATTCGATAGGCATGGGGGCAGCCAGGTCTGCGTTTTGGTTTTTGTTTTTTGATGGTAGCTATCAAGCCCCGGATCACTTCCCTCCTACTTCCTTTGGCTTTCGTCCTCTGAGCGGGGAACAACTCCAGAAAGAAGAGGAAAAAAAAGGCAGGAGAGAGTTTGTTGCTGCTGCTGCTGCCGTTGCTGCCTCTGCTGTGACTGATAGTGCTGCTGCTGCTTCTGCTGCCACGGCTGCTAGTGACTCGAGCGCTGCTGCTGCTGTGCTGCTACTGCTCTGAACGCTTGTCTCACTACTTGATCAGCTCACACAGTCTCGCTTATCAGCAGTAATACAGCTGTCAAATAAAAAAAAAAACACCCTTGCACACTGCCTCAGACCCACGGATGAAAATGCAGCATTTTCAGTCGGACTAAAATAGGCATAGGGTACTTAATAATTCATGAGAAGGTAACATTGTGATTATTTCCTCCTCACTGGCGCGAGTCGCAACTTCCCCCGGTCATCCCAGCGCTTCCCGCAGACAGCCCCCCTCCTGCTTAATCCACTTGTTTGGACGGCGCCTCCACTCCTTGACCTGAAGAAAGTTGGTGTCAAAGGTTGTTCTGCCAAACATCCGGTGTTTGATGTGCATTGCAGGGGGTCAGCGCTTTTTAATGCCACCCCCCTGTAAGGTCTCAAGAGAATGCCTAATTGAAACAATAATGAGGAGGGCGAGAAGTGGAATTGAGCATAAGCGACTCCTGGCAATCAATCTTGTCTTTGCAAAAAAAAAAAAAAGAAAAAGACTATTGATCGAGCGAACGTGTCTGTTAGAGATTAAGAGAGGCAGTACAACGGTGTTTTCTTATCAGTAACTAATGGTAGCATCACAACACTCCTGCACGAATTTGAATTAGTGAATGCCTCCTGATCTGGACCCCGATGCTGCTAAAGATGTTGAAATAAAGTATTGATCCACTTCAGTCCCTATCCTTTACAGTGTGCGTCCTAGTGCTGTTAATGGCCCTTTTCCAAGTTGCCAAACAAAATTATGCAAATGCGAGGCAGAAAAGTGAGAGCCCTAATGCATGTTATTCCCCTTTAAATGGAATTAGTCATGCGGGTCACATTCGCATCACAAGGGGCTGGGACCTCTAGAGAAAAGGCATATTTAAAAGTGAATTCAACCGCTACAAACACGTGCCAAGTCAAGTCCGAGAGAGCATCAAAAATGCGAGAGATTACTCAAAAGACTGCAGAACAAATACGGCTACAAAATAAATCTGCTTTTTCTTCCCCTCCAAACATGAAACATCATCATTTTTGCTGTAAATAAAAAGGAAAATTCATGGCATAATCCAACACTAAATGTGAAGAATAATCAGATCTAAATCAGATTAAAATTGTATAATTAATCTTTTTGGTTGGTTAAAAAACAGCATGTCCTTTAGGGACAAAACAATGTAACAACAAAAATCCCCTAACTGCCTTTGTTTGCAGTGACTCAGACATTTGCTTTTTATATTTTTTCATAGTAGGATTGTCTTTTGATGGCGTCTTCTTCTGCTAGATAAACAGAGATATCTAGGATATTGCCTTTACTTGATGGAAGTGAAGCGTCCATGCTTTAGCTATGCCCCTGGCAGGCAGTGAGGTCTGCTAACCACAGAGTGTTTTATGTAGTCACTCCCAGAGGATGCTGGGCTTATTTACAGTCGCACAGAGGAAATGAAAGCTCACAGTCCACGCCATGACTAAATACCAAATGTGAATAAAAAACACGCAGGCACATCTGGCACATGAAAACCATTCAAGGAGTGCATGGCATTATGTTATGTTTGTCAGAGCCAATATCACTCCAAACCCCAGGCCTACATTGTGTTTGAAGCCCTAAAAATGAGATACGATGGATTAAATGTCGCTGACCTTCAAGTTATTTTCCACACCGTCAATAATATCTCATTTTACAGGAACATTACATTACAAATACATTAGCAAAGGTTTTTGTCGGGCTTCAAGGTCACTTCTAACACAATTATTAGTATGAATTAAACTTTGTACAATTTATGAATGCAATGATACGAGTCCTTTCAAATACAAGGCTCCTCTGTGAATGAAAATGTTGCAAAATATGCTTGAGAAGGTTTAAAAATGGGGTTTGTTTGGTCTGTTTATTGAGAAATAGTTGGAAGAACTGAAAGATGTGGACGGATGATGTCCCCCAGAGAGAACAGCCTGACAGTTTTATCATCTCGTCCAAAGGCTCCATCTATTGGACGTCTCTGTGGTCATTTGTTGCTTTGATGTAAACTGCAGTCTGGCAATTTAAGAGACATTCAGCTCACTGTCCAGCATTAAGGGAGAGTGTTTTAGGGCAGACATGCTCCTATCATAATAAAAAGGAATTGAGTATTTTTTCTTTGTATGTAGATATTTTTACATAAAAAATTCAACATATTTTAAACCTGAATCTCAGAAATGTAATTATTGAGTAAAACACCACAGGGGAGAGTGGAACAAAAGATGAAAACTACAAGGCATGAACTCAAAAATGTGTTTTGCTTATGTTTATGTCCCCTAAAATGTCTGACCTTGACTGTACTGAAGTTTGTCAGAGGTGTTTTCACATTCCTCTACTGAAGGGGGAGATGTGTGCACCTCCCTGAAATCTGAGATTCAAACATACTCTAGATTAGATATGTCACTAATGCGAAAGCCAATCGCTGTCTAATATGCAAAAGCCAAAAACCTGAAACCTCCAGCGCACAGCGGACTGTCAGTACAGAGAGCGAAAACACACAGTCATCGTCGCTGTCAGCCACTGCCAGTTACAAGCTAACAAACAACATGAAAAAATAAAAGATGCTAACTGCATTTTCAACAGAAATACAACAGACTCCTCGTCTGAGTCTGGGTCTGACTGACGCTGGGTTCAGACAGGACGCTGAAACTATCGCTGTGGTCTCTGCCAGCCGGCTGCCCCGCTGTGAGGCTCAAACATGTAGGCCTATCTGAATCTCTCTAAAGTGTCTATAGTTATCTTGATGCTTGCTTTTCTTTCACCGGTCAACCGAGGGGAGATGCTAGAATGTAGTCACCGAACGAGTCTCAACCTAGTGCGAGCAGCGGTGGTGGACGGGGCGAAGCCTGATAGAGAATTTCTCAATGAGGGAGAAAGAGTAGATGTGCTTCCAGACCCCTTTTTTTAACTTTATGTGGGAAAACCATGTTAAACAAAATACTAGGCTAATCAAAGCAGAGTATTTTTTACATACTTTAAAATGTGTCTGGAGGGGGATAACGGAGTCCTTCAAACTCTGTCCTGATGGTATCAGAAAGGGACTTTTTTGGGTCCAGGAACTATAGCAAAGGAACTAAATTTAGACCCTGGTTCTTGGATTCATTACAGTGGAAACAGGCTATTATGCTGGTTTCTTGCCAATACGTTTCTGTTTTCGACAGGGCTATCTACGAGAGCATATAGTATATGTGTTGTATTAATAAAAATCCATACAGCATTTTATTTCCCCCCACTGGTAAGCAAAAGTCATTTATAGTAGTCAGGGCAAACCTTTCTGAGGAAAAGTGTGTGTCTGCTTTGGAAATACAATTTCAGTGCATATCGTGGAACCTAAAATCCCAAAATAACTCTGCTCCGACTGTAGTAGTGGTCATATAATCTTTGTTCACATGTGAGCTGGATGATAATTGTGTGAATAGAAAGTTGTGAGAGAAATATGGAAAACAACTGCCTAAAAAGTATTACTTAAAGAGCCCCTCCGGTGAAAATAAAGTTTTTAACCATGTTAACATGTCTATATGGTGTTTTTTAGTTGCTACAAGAGTGAAATGGGCAGTCAATATCATGGCAGAGAATTTCTGCACTTCAGTGTGCCAACAACAGTCTCAAAAATCCAGATTCAGACATTATGACATCATATGTCTAAGGAACCAATCAAGTCACTTGTGACTAGCGTAACCATGGCAGCAGTGGTATTTTTGAATACTTTAAAACATGTCTGGAGGAACTCTTGAAGTATCTGTACAGTGTGAGGTGCAGCAGAAGTACCTATGATGTGTACATAGTGTTTAAATGAATTAAATTAAATTGATTAAATTAAATTAAGGGAGAAACTTCAAGTTAGAAGAGGGAAAAGGATTCAGCCTTCAGTTTCTATGGCAATGGATGCTCTCCACATCTATCAATTAAGAGTCAAAAGTGTATTTCCTGTGGGTTAGATTTTTACATCATGAAAGAAAGGAGGCTTGTGGCAACATATTGATGTATATTTGTGACCGTGAATGCTGCGGCACTGAAAGCAGTTTCCATATTTTTCTAGTGTAAAATCACGGCTTCTCACTCTGCAAGCGAGCATGCTAATAATCAAACAGTCAACCCCTTAACTCAAGATTTGCTTATTAATTTTCATTTACATCTGAACATGCTCCGTCCGCTGAGGCTCTATAGTAAGTGGACCAGAGATATTTTAGTCAAACCTGAATTAACTTCACAGAATTTAACTGATTAAATATGTGTTCCAACAAGTTTTGTCTACAAATATGGATTAAATGTTTAGAAAGATTACATTTCACCTGAATTTGAACAAGCATGGCGAGTATATAGTGCTGGACAAGTAGAAAGACTACAAATAACGAAAAAGCTCAGGTCTAAAGTGAATATTCTTGACAGAGTTCCTCAGATGAACATCTTTTTAATCATCTGTAAAAATGTCTGTGCCGCTGAAGGCAGTTTTGTATATGTAGTGGATCGTCAATTAAACAGTAATATAGTCACTGATAAAACACATATTAAAGAGATATCACGATCGCTGCTTTAACTAGGCAAATGATTTATTGATGATGTGCTGGGAATGTGCTTTGAAATAGAGCTGCAATGATTAGTCGACTAATCAATTAGTTCATCGACAGAAAAATAACTGCCAACTATTTTGATCATCTATTATTCATTAAAAGTTCAAAGTTATTTTTCATGCAAAAATGGCAGAAAATGCTGTTTTCAGACTCTCAAATATGGCAATTTCCTGCTTTTCTTTGGACAAAACAAGACATTTAAAAAGACATCACCTTGGACTTTTTCCACAATTTTATGACATTTTATATATCAAACGATTAATCTATACATCAAGAAATTAATCAATAATGAAAAATAATGGTTAGTTGCAGCCCTACGAAATGTCTTATGTTACTGCACTGTGATAAAATGCTGGATGGAATTTAAGCAGTGGTCAATATTTACTATCTACCTTCTTGTAAATGTCCTTCAAAAAGCTTTAAATAATCAATTAGCCGAACACTGCAGTTTTGTGAATAGCGTATTAAATTAAAATAATCAACAGTCAACTATTAGTCAAATTAATTGTATTGATTGGTTTATATATATATATCTTTTTGCTAATGCTCTAAATTCAAACAGGGAAATGCATATCCCACATTTACAGTTGTAAAGTTGGATTGTTATTTTGTATATTAGGACTATGCTGTATCTTTCAATCTCTTTTCAATAAAACTGAATGAAAAAGAAATGCCAGCTCTGCATAGCAATTCAATCCTGAAGGTGCAGCCACGAGATAGGCCCGCACACTGATAGATTTGCCATACACTTCCCATAGATTTGGCACACAGCGGCACAACTTCTAGACTTGCGTGTGTGTAATTTCTATTTGACAGGTATTAATGTGTTGATAACAAATAATGAAGACTCAGTGCAACAGAGGCTGCTGCTACCTCAGCAGTAACACAGGCAGGTATCTGTGGTCAACAGAGAACCTGGCTCTGTGGAACCGGCAGGGGAAATGTCATATTTGCATAAAAGCCACAAAATATTGTATTTCTTGTTTTTCTCCATGTTTCATATTTGAAGGTGCGGAATTGTGGAGGCTGCAGACAGCAGGCTGATATTTGCTCTTTTTTTTCTTCCTCAAGCTAACATCAGAGATCTCGGCTCAATGAGAGGAAACTTTAGATTGAACTGTTGCAGTCTAATGAGGAGATGTACTGAAGGGTACTTGAGTGCATTAAGTCATTAATGTCTGTGTTCCTGAAGCCTTTCAGTGCAGTGTTTTTCTTTCCTGCATGCCGATCTGATAACTACAGCCCACCTTTGCAATTATAAGATTATGGTTCACTTTTGGGGTCAAAAGCCCATGTTTAACAGTGACCTCTGTTTCATAGGCACTTTCTTCCATAAATAATGTTATAGTTTCACTTAAATCAATGTCATGGCCTTTGCTTGGATGTACCTGCTCTGTGGAGCTTTGGCTATAACTATGTTGTGATGGAAATGTCTCAGTTGCTTGAGCTAAAAGCAAAGCAATTATTTTTTTCTTGTTCTCCAGAAATTCAAAGCATGATAAAGAGCGCTGCACATGCAAAAAGCCATCCCCATGTAAATTTAATTCACAGGTGATGGCATCCATGCCCCCAAAATCCCATTTATAATATCAGGCCTATGTGATCTGCACGTATGACACAGTAGTGTCATACGTGCCCCCCCCCCCTATATTGACAAGTCACGTCACTGTCAGTTCAAGCAAGTCATGGTATGTATAAAGGCTGTCATGACACCTGTAAACAATACAATACAATACAATACTGGTATAAAAAAAAAATCTAATCGATACCTCTTTCAATACCATGGAATAAAAGTCCTTGGCGCACAAAATAGAATAATACATCCACTCTGCTTGTGCCGCAGCCACAGGTTGAGGACCAATTGATTTTCTTCCCTGTTGTTTCATCTGTGCTGCCTTCAGTTGAAAATGTGATTGTAAATCTGTTTTTTTTAATAGCTTTGGTACTTTCGATACTATCGAATGTATGATTAACAGAGATTGTATTGTTTTAAACATGTGGTATCTAAAAAGTATCAATACTTAGACAACCTCAGCATATGTTACTGTATTGGCCCTGTTATAGTATATGCATTGCATTTTACACATGCTTGTTCTGGTTTGTCATCACAAACTGAACACGGTCCCCAAAATTCCAGCTGCCAAAATGATTATATTAAGATTTGTTTGAACTCACCTCCTGTACCTGAACACTGGGAGCATGCACAGTTGTAACAGACTCCGACCACCCGCTTTACTGTCCCTCCATTCAGCTGAAAGTACGGGACCATCTTGTTTTCTTGTCCTGAAAGAAATCAGGACAAGGTGCTTAATGGCTGCTGTAATGTGTATAAGTAGTGTGTGCATTGTGCTAGTGTTTATAATGTATGTGCTCTGTGTACTGCTGCAACTTCTTTATCTATCCATCTCTACACTGCAATCATTGTTAGTAGTTTGTGTGGAAAACTGAGTGCAGATTAAATATGCATGAATTATAAATGAATATTAAATGTTTGAAATAAAATAAACATTTCATTTATATGGCATACGTTTTTTTCATTTTGCGATCAGCACTACTCGGCTGCTTTCTCCTCACTGCAGATGGTTTTCCATTCTGGTCAGACATTAAACATGTTATTAACATATTATTCTGAGGTTATATTCGTCTATGAAACACAATGACAATTTCAAACCGGTTTAGTGTTACAGTGCAATGTGATCTCACGAGAAAGCGTATAAATAGCACGCCACTTTTCACGTGTTTCACGTGTCATGCAATGTATTTTAAGCGTTGCGTGGCATTTAAAGCCCCATTCTCAATCCAAATTTGTCATATACGGATGCTGTCAGGAACCCTTGACATCACTTTTACGCGCCAAACTATCGGTCACACTTTAATGGTGGTTAACGTTGTGAGCTCAAACAAAACTCATGTTTAGGCAACAAAACTACTTGGTTAGGTTTAAGAAAACATTGTGTTTGACTTAAAATAAGGATGTTTGTAACGTAAATTATGTTATTAAGTTACATACTCAACATAAAACTTTTGGTTTCACACGGCACACGAGCAGCCTCCTGGGTGAAAGTCCTGTGTTTGTTTGGCCCATCCACCACCACTCCCACCCGCCCTAAACTGACTTTATTGATCTTTATACTCCATCACTTCACTTCCGGAGCAGTTGCTCTGAGCGTCTAATATTGTCGCAGATGGTTTACAGTTGAAAGCCTTGTGCGACTACATGGTGTGAAATGACACGCGTAAAGCAAAAAAGGAGAAATGATGCCATTTCGAGCAGGCTGTGCAGTGATATAAATAAATAAATAAAGTTTATTAAATATTTACAGTAAGCAAAAGGCCTAAAGTAGATAAAGCACATCAACAGGCCAACAACTAGGTGGTTTAAACACTGAGGCAAAGAAATAAGTAGAATAAAAATAATGTCCAGTCCATAAGCTAATAGAAAACATTGTTTATATTAAATGATAAGACGTGGTGAAATGACGTGACTACACACGCGGTGAGACAGAAGGATCAAAGTGCTCATGCGAACACACACGCAGTCTAAATGTCTGTTCATTTTGGATTAGGCTGATTCTACTGGGAAACCACAGAGGGGACTTTGGAGGCATTTACTCACCACTGCATTGCAAATTCAGAACACTTGAGTTTTACAGTAGCTTTCATCACTATGAAAATGCTGAAATGAGTGGTGTCGCTTGCTAGGTATCATATCAGCTTGCATTAATGCTGAGATTGGACATGGTGTGGTTCAGTAGCTTAGTTCGGCCTTTGCGAGCACAAATTCTGCTAGCATGCTATAATAGTAGATGAAAGTCAGAGGTTCCACTGCCCAATGAGAGCTCTCATTATTAAGGTTGTACTATCTACTGAAGGACCATATGGGTACTCATTTTTCTGCATATGTAAGAACACACTGCCCAAAGGGAAGAGAAAAATATGGGAAGCTTGTGCAGTGGACTGAGGAATTGCCATGCTTTGCACATGAGCGCAAAGAGTAGGGTTCAGTGATTTTTTTTTAGAGCCCTGAGGATCACTTCTCCTCAAGTCCACACAGCACGCTGCTTTATGCACTGGCAATGCAACATATTACTCATACACACCCTCAATATTTATATGCAAAACAGAGAAAAAAGTTAAACAATGAATGTGACCACTGTGTCACTCGCTGGAGGTAAAAGAATTGTGCATATGCCATAATGTCTCCAGAGGCTTGAAATATGTGTCAGAACAGGAAGAGGGCTGAATTTGGAGTTAACGTGTCTTATTCCCATCACCTGATCAAATCACATCAAACATATTTACTGTGCGAATTCACCAAGTGTGGTATCAATGCACCTCACAGTTAAAAAACAAACAAACAAAAAAACATAGAAAATCATAAAAAAGCACAGTTAATACATGTCACAAAGCACACACATAACAAAAAAAATTGCCTACTGTTAAAAGTGAAGACGGCGTCTGCCTCCCGACCTAAAACTAGGAGATCGTTCCACAGACAAGGAGCCAGATAGCTGAACGATCTGGCTCCCGTTGTGCTTTTGGATACTCGAGGTACGATAAGTAACCCTGTATTTTGAGAGCGGAGTGCTCTAGTGGGATAGTAAGGTTTAATGAGCTCTTTGAGATGTGCTGGTGCCTGACCTTTGAGAGCCTTATATACAATCAGAAGGATTTTAAATTCAATTCTTCATAGGGAGCCAGTGCAGAGAAGCTAGTACTGGGGAAATATGATCCCATCTCCCAGTTCCTGTCAGAACACAGCAGCAGCATTCTGGACCAACTGCAGACTTAAGTGAACAGCGTGATAATATGGAATTGCAATAATCCAGAGGTAACAAATGCATGGATTCGTTTTTCTGCACCTTTTTGAGACAGGATGAGCCTGATTTTTGCGATGTTGCACAGGTGAAAGAAGGCCGTCCTTGTAGTTTGTTTAATGTGGGTGTCAAAGGACATATCCTGATCAAGGATAAGTCAGAGGTTCCTTGCGGTAGTGCTGGAGGCCAGAGCAATGCCATCAATAGAAACTATATCTTTAGACAATGAGTTTCAGAGGTGTTTGGGCCTGATGAATGTCAATGATTTCTACAGAAGGACTTGCAACTATTAGTCCCACGAGGACAAAAGAAATACATGTACAATTATTGATCTAAACTCTGAATTTAAAAAAAATGGCTGTTGACAAAGGGCACCAAATAATTGACTTGCAAAATAGCAGGGATCTGTCTTTATATCTGAAGGTCACAGCAGCAAAGCAGGTAACTGAGGCGAGCCTTTGCTACCTGCTTCTAAAGTGCATTTTTTAGTTCTCTGAACTGACCCCCACATGAAAAATGAAAGAAATTCCCTCCCTTTCTCATAAGCAAGTGGAACAAAAGCTAAATGTCACCAGTTGAATCTTTTCTGAATGCAAAACCATTCATGCGAAACATCCACAATATATGTAGTTTATTATAAATAATAAATGAGCTTACTTTCTTACAGCCTTTTAATAAAAAAAACTCACTTCTTTTTTCAGAGATCATGGTGTGAGGTTTTCTGAGCGGGCTGTGATAGGATGAGGAGGCAACACGACAGGTAGCTGTTTAAAAGTCGACTGAAACTGGGAACAGATCTGCTTCCAATCTTTGCGTTAAGATAGGATAACCCATAGACTGTATAAAATATGGACGTAGTCCCCCATGGGTTTCTGAAGAGCCAAAATGAAGCTCAATGTGGGTATCTCCGGCCGTCGCCATCTTGGCAGTGCCTGACTCTGCCTAACTCCAGGCTAATCCAAAAATGGGCAAAGAGGTAGAGCATGGATGGAGCTGAGGCGGGCCGGATGAAGGCTATGCTCGCCACCTGTTACGGCACCCACCTGTCACTCAAAGAGGCACGTCGTTAATTATGCATAACTTTAAGCCTTAAATATAATTTAAACGAGTGAGTTGTATAAAAATTCACCCCCTATAATCGTGAACAGGGAAATGATCTATAGAGACCAAAACCATTTTTGTACCAGGCTGTAAATGTTTATTTCTGCTGTAAACATGGGGGTCTATGGGGATTGACTCATTTTTGGAGCCAGCCTCAAGTGGCCACTCAAGGAACTGCAGTTTTTGGCACTTCGGCATTGACTGCGTTGCCGCTTGGTATAACTTCATCCTCTCTGTACTCTCTCTCTTTAATGTGCAGAAATTAGAGTGGTATCATCTCACTCTAAAAAAAAATGCAAATAAGTGCATCCCAAAATGTTCCTTTAATGAAACTGAAAGAGCTGGGCTGAACTTCAGCTGAGCTTCTATAGATTTCATTATCCTGTACACGTGCACACCCCTCATCCTATTGCTGGCATTTGTTTGTCCATTTTATAGGAAATGATCATTTCTCCCCTGAACACTTGTGACTTCAGAGATTTACACGGTATGACAGAATCCAGTGGGAAGCTGACGTGTACAGATCCTTGCTGTCTTTGCAATGCAGAACTGTCTAGTAATCATTGTTTAGAGTGCTTTGTGATTACAGAGTGAAGTGATGAGGCTACACTATTATCATCTACCTGTTAGCATGTGATATCTTGATGCTGAGCGGGGGACCTCATTACTGGACAGATGCTGACTTGTTATTCTGCTCACAGCCTGTCAGTGCAGGACAGATGGGATGGGGGTGACGGGATGGGAAGCCTGGGAGGTACCGCTGACCCTTTTCCCCTCCCCATCAGCTGTACCAACAACATGCCACACGCATCATGGGCCCGACCCATCCTCTGCTCTGACAGAAGCTCACCTGCCCTCAAGCCCCCCAAGAACAACAAGGCGCGCTCCCCTGCCAGCTGTGTCTAACAGCCTGCACCACTGGCCGCTGAAGCCTGAACAATTTCTCTGCAAGCCGCTGGGGGACTTCTCGTTCATTAGGGCTGTGACATTTTATGAACAATGGCATAAATAAGTATTGTTGGGGAAAAATGTTCAGAAGACTGTGAGGGAAATTAAAAAAAAAAGTCTATGAGAGCACAGGAGAAGCAATCATAGATGCTGGGCACTGAGGTCCTGAGATGATCCTTGGTAATAGACAATATCATTGTAGGGTGCCTTTTAACAGGTGGCCAGGGACAGCAGAATAATTTACAGTTGTATGTATGCCAATAATTTATTTAAAGTGCCTGGTATATGACGTTAAAGGGGTACTGCCGCATTTAAGTATTGCACTTCCATAAAGTCGGTCAAAATTGAAGCAAATGATGCAGAGATATCCTGACTTTTAGTCTCAAGCATGAGGCAAACTCTAAAAACACTGGAGCCTACATCTCCCATAATGCAACTCAATAGACTAAACACTAGGGGTGTAAGGGTTCTGAAACCTTAAGCGAAAACTGCGACACAACATCCACGGGTCTCGTGTTGTTCGTTTTCCGTGTCGCCATCTCGTGAATGTAGCGTCATGTGCTTCACAGAGACATGGCTGCATGGACATATTCCCAGACGAAAACACGACCATCATCGGCTTTCAGATGAGCGACAAAAGGAAAGGAGTGCGGGTCGCAGTGCTTGTGAACAATGCGTGGTGTAACCCCAGGCACATGACGGTCCATATTATCTGCAGAGGGAGTTTACCTGCGCCGTTTTTATTGTTTATATCCCACCATCAGCTACCACAGACGTAGCGAGTGACGCCGCCCACTCCATCATCACTAAACTACAGACTCAAATTTCTCACTGGAATTAATAGTCAGTCCGTCCGTCCGTCTTTGATTTTTGTGGACAATTGTTCCATTTGTAAATTTACAAACGGACAACTTCAATTGTCAGCAATGTGTAGACTGGTCCTCTTTATTAAGTTAATTTATATTCAAACCTCAATGTTCATGTAGTTCATTTTATAAAACAGAGAATCTTTCCCTAAGTTTTTTCTAATTCACCCCCCACATCTTGTTATACTGTCTATTTATCTATATTTCAACCTTTGATAGAACTGCAGTGTCAAAGTAATTCTAATGTGTGTGTATAAAGTGTGTTTGCTGTGTTTGCTGTGTGCAGAGTTGTGTGCAGGGAGGTGATTTACAGTAGAGGAGGGAATAAAACCCGCATCCTGGTGCACTGATGAAGGTCACAGGCTAAAACGTTTATAACTATGTCAGCTGCTCATTAAATTGAGTGAAGAGCCTTTGGCATCACATGCTCGTCTTTTTTTGTTGCTGTTGTTTTTTGAGTGCGAACCTGAAACTATTTACTGTCAGCTGTGCAGGACAGCCTGCTCCACTGCCCTGCTGAAACCTGAACAAATCCTCTGCTTGCTACTGGTCGACAGTTTAACTGCGTACATTTGCGTACATTAGGCTTGTGAGATTTTGTAAACAAATGGAATAAGTACTCTAAGTACAGCAGCCGCATGTAGGGAGTATGTCTAATGCATCACAAATTAGTTTTTCCAACTGAATGCTAATATGTTATTTTTGAGGCAACACAGTCTTGTTCTGGCTAAGTCTTATTTTGGAGAAATGAAAAACTGCTTTTTCGATTTAAAATTTTCCATCCACAGAATGCAAATGTGGAACGTGTGGCTGTTTAGCAGAGACAGAAAGGAAAAACTCTTCTATCGACAACATAATGAATATACAAAAGCACCAGTTTTCAAACTTTGTTGGGATTTGTTTAAATGGTCAGTCTCACCACTAAGGCCCCATCCACATGTATCTGGATATTTTTGTAAACTGATATTTTCCTCTCCGTTTTGGCCTCTCCTCCACATGGAAATGGATATTTGTTAAAATGCCTTCCAAGGTGAATATTTTCCAAAACTCCAGTTACTGTATGGACATGTAAACCAGGAAATTTTGGGAAGCAATGACATCATCTCCTCAACTTGCGCATGCCCAGCGTTGCATTGTGTAATGAGCATGCGCCAGAAACCAGAGCCGGCATGCAAACGGCTAATGCAAGCGGTATGCTAATCATCAACTTCACCTTTTCGTCCGTCCACGAGTCACATTTCAGTTTCTCCACAGCACCTTCAGCCGTGTACCAGAAAGATAAAGAAATAATTAACTTCTATTGTTTTACTGTTGTTTGATCTGTTATATTATATTGATATTTATCAAAGTGGAGGTTGTGTGGATGGAAATATTATTTGTTTTTTAAACAGAGGAGAATATCCAGATACATGTAGACAGGGCAGAAGTGGAAAAAGTCACTGCCTCCTGCTTCTGGAGAAACAGAAACTGAAGCTGGAAGGAAGGTCTTGATACTTGGATGGATGATGAAAGTACAGGACCCAGACAGCCAAGTCCCAGAGGGCAGTCCTGACCCAAGATATTAGAACCTGAATAAATCATGTAATGTTGCTGTATCATCGCTGCCCTGATCAATTTCACCCGATCAATACATCAGTCTTCAGGCATGATATCTGAGGGACAGTAGAGCTGGTGACTGGTCATTAGCATCAGGTGAATGATTGGCCGGGGGGGAGGGGGGGCAATTACAGCAGAGGCAACGAGGGGTGAAAAGCATAAATATTGTAAAACGGTCACCCAATAATATAATTCTTGCAGTCGCAAATAGAGACAGATCAATTTTACACTATTCTGTAAGCTTTCACATCAGCCATCTGCTCTGTGCAGACTCTGGAGATGGGTACTGTTTATTATTTCTTTGGAATAATACCCCACCCTGGGTCAGTTGTTCATAACAAAATCTGGCTATTCACAGCATGATGTTCAGTTATCTGACAACACCTCATATTGTTCAGTCGGTTTATGAATGCACGTCGATTCTTATTTTGTTCTGTGGAGCAAAGATAAAGAAAGCAATAATCCTTTGTATTAAAAGTATTGCCATGGCTCCCTCAGTTCATCAAAGTGTTGAAATAACAACACACCGTGCTACTAGTCGCTGATTAATTCATGTAACACTTGCTCACAGCACGAACAAAGAGTCTCTATAATATCACAGGGACTTATTTCCTCATTTTCCTCATTAGGGAACATTTGTATCATTTTGTTTTTATTGTGCACATACTGTATAGTTTACTCACTTTATAGACCGCACCACTTCAAGGTGATGCCATACTGGGTGTTTGTTTTACTCCAAATATTCTTTGACAACCTGTTGCTAATCATTTGGTTACAAGAACCTAATTGCCATATTAACAAATCCCTATTTGTTGTGGCATATCTGTCATCTCTTGTGAAATTTAACTGTTTACAAAATGGAATTTTTCAAATGCATCAATGGTTTATTTCAAAATTAAGCCATGTTTTTCATTTTTGACATGAAAGACATTTTGACACATCGCAGCAGGAAAAGCACAGGTGGAAATAATGAAATGAATGATGCTGCTTCAGTTTCAGGGTCCTGGTATTGTTCACGCTGCTCACTGTCACACTGTCACGGCTTACTGGGACACTTCAATAGAACAGAGCCACCGTTAATGTTATTAGTAACACCCGGAGCTTTTTCTACTGAGACAAGTCAAAACGTCTTCTGTAAAAAAGGTCTATGACTTTTGCATTACAACGCAGAGAAAGTAACTGTTTAACAACAGTTGTAAATATACAGTCAACTGTAGAGCTGGGCAATATGAAATGACCTATATCGGGATAGAAGATATTAGCAATATCGCCCAGCCCTAGAGTCAACCATAGGAAGAATTTCCTTTATAGACTAAAAGCCAATAAATAAATAGTATATGACAGTGTTGCCAAAAGTTAGGGTCAGGACCCAAAATGGGTCGCAGACCTGTTTTTATTGGGTCGCCAATCGGCAGAATAATATGCATAACAATGCTATGATATATTAATACATTTTTGGTGGTCTATTCCGTGCAGGGCTTAATATTACACTCAACAAATGTAATTATTGCGATGTCCTTTTATAATGAAATAAATACATTTCATATACATTTTAAATTCATGGTTTATAAATGTAGATGTCATGGCAATTCATGATGTTTTGGGTCCCGGGGAGACACTACATTATTGTTTTTGGTCAAATAAAGAACTCTGGTATAAATGTTTCCATAAGCCATGTAAGTGTTGGTTAACCAGCCTGAAAACATAAATGCACCACCCAGTGATGGCAACTCCTTCAAGAAAAAAACAACTTTGAAATTCAATACAGAGCAATGATTAAACATTGGAGGAAACCTTGAATTACAACAACTGTTATCAGTGCTAGAAAAAAGCAATGAATATCAAACAGCATGTGTTATTATTGTTAGATGTTATACTGTAAACTGAGTCAGTCTTCACTGTAGTTTGAGACTTGGGATAAATGATTGTTTATTCTGATCAGAGTTTGGGTAAAATATTAGAAATATTGCTTCAGTATTGCTTAAAGCTCCCCTGTGACAGTAATACACATCTACACAACCACTGACCAACATTAAATGTTTCAAGCTTGAGCATCAAAGAGTTTGCCTCACAGATCTCTCGCTTGGGTTATTTTCTTGAAATATCCAGACTTTGATATGAAGATGTGCCTGTGTGGCTCAGTGAAGATGTGAATGAGAACTGCACTAAATGCAAGGGTGGGCAAATTGCCAATGGTGAAAGTTTGATTTCCGATAAAGGCATTCACAAATATTATATGGTAAGGAAGAATGGGTCGCCCAAAAATTGATGCATCAATAGAACAACACTCCTGACACTTCATCATCACAGAGGGACAAATGCACAACCACAGTATCTATTGATGTTGTCTATTCATTATTTTGTGGCTCCAATAGTGTAATTTTGAGGTCCATTATACAGTTGAAAATAGAGTAAAGTAGAGATTTTTCCAGGAAAACTGGATTAGAAAATACACAACTGTGATTCAAAAAGTCCTACATGTACAAGCATTTTCTTGATCTGCTGCCCCTACATATGCACAGTTATAATCACCCCATTTTTGTTCCTATGGCAATAGGATTCAATTTAAAATTACCTCTAGCAGTTTTTATAGTAGCGGAGTCCACCATCACTGCCTTCACAAAAATGAGGGATTAACAGGAAAGGACGCATGTATGTAATCCAGCACAGTTTACCGTTCACTCTCAGTGGCATTATGTGACCGCTAATTCAAACTGAAATTGTCATTACTGAAGTCTTTGTTCAGTATAAAGTCAAAGCATAGATGCGAGCTGACCTGAATTTGCGACAGTTGTGACAAGGACACACTTCTGATCAAGTTGAACCATTTACATGTTGAAAATGTTTCAACTTGAGCAAAAGAATTGCACTAATCCTCAGGCTGTATGACTCCAATTCCTGAATATATGGAAAAAAGGACAGCACTCTAAAAGAAATACTATAAAAGAAGTCCCTGGTAAGTTTCGAGGTCGGTCACAGGCCGAGCTGCCACACAGACGTCGCACCACTTCTGGTGGTCATTTAACGGCCCTATGAGGAACTTTCATTTTGTGTTGATTTTAGCGGCCCCTTTGGACAAAAACGGTAGTGTTTCAACATTCCCTAGTAATGGCATGTCTTCATAATAATAAGCCAACAGCAGCAACCCTTTTAGTTTTTCATTCAATTCTTTCTTTTTTTCCTTTTTGCTAGTCTTCCCCCAGTATCAGCCATAACCACAAGATATAACTTGGAAAATAAAGTTCTGTATGCCTGGATAACTACGTCCATGATCTGGTCTGGGTGCCGTCATCTGCGCCCGACCCGGGAACATGTATATTGAAATAACTACATAGAAATAGAGCAGTGTAGAATCTTCTCACTGATGGGCTTGTTTGCTTATGGAGGTCATACAGAGGCATAGGTAGTAAATTGAGACTGTTTCATAACCAGTCAAAAACTCCTCGTAGGGCCTTTAAAGAAGTTTCATCAAATGACGAATGAAATGGTGAATATTATCTCTCTATTACTGTGATTTTGTAATATTCATTAGATCATTAAATTGTTTTTTTGTCAAGTCTAAATGGCATATTTATTCATTTGTGATCTAAGGTAGAGTTACTGATTTAAGTGCCACTGGAGGAATGTGACTGCAGGATTTTGTTCAGTTGTTTGGCTGGTTTGAGGTTTGTGCACTCCGCTTTGTTGACATTTATTCCAACAAAATGTTGCCACACAGCTGGACTGTAAGCAGTCATTCTAGCATGAAAACTAATGAAATAAACAGCTGCAGGCTCATACATTGAGCCACATATTCAGTTCAGAGGCTTTGTAATCCAGAGGTAAATTTCTGTTAAGCAAGATAACCTTTTTTCCTCGTCTTTTTTTTTTCCAACACAAAAGCTAAACTAATTTAAATCAAGCAACCTAAAGCTAATCTAAATAGAACTGGAATTAAATACATTTTTTTCACCTGTTTCATTATGCTTCAATGAAAGAAGAGTACAGAAAGTATTGCCAAAAGCGCCAAAAATAGCAAGGCAGCTACTGAACATAGCAGCAGATCTCCTTGATTAGTTCCTCCTCGCTAGTTAAAAGTGTAATCAGTGAAATCACTAAGTCATACTGTTAGAATGGAAAATATATTCTCAGTACACCATGGCACACTGCTGGCTATCCCTGCTGCAGTGGATAATGTCTGCACATAGTGTAAGGAGGAGGAAATTCATCACATTTCACATAGAAGTGAGGATATTCCACAAAATGTTAGATTATTTCTATATGCTTTTCCTGATATACCTTTTTTTCCAATTTTGCATTAGCACTACAAAAGAGACATAATCCTTACTGGGTAAGGGGTATAAAAGCCAAAATTGGAGAGGACTAACAGGTCAAAAATCAGACAAAAAAACAAGATTAGCTTTAAATCAAGGGAAGGGGGATATTTTTAATTTAGGAAGTATTTTGCCTATAAATTAATGGAGGGTCTTTTGACAGACTGCAGTGCTAATAAGATCAGCACAATGCATAATGGCATGTGACCTTTTATAGTGCTTTCGGCTTCACCTCCAGATTGGAACATTTAGCTGTCGCTGTCGCCAATTATTTCTCAGGTACCTCCTGTTGTGCGGGATAATAACACTTAATTAGCCAGAGAATGCAGGGCGGGCTCTCTTTTTTTCCCCTCATCTCCCATTTCCTTTATTGCTCTGCCTTTCCCTGTTGGAATGCAGCTCTCCGACAGGGTTTGCAGTGAGAGTCAATCATGTCCACTCTACTGCCTCAACACTCACCTGCACAGTGAGGGGTCGTGGGCTGATGCAGTCTGGCCTGGCCATAATCAGGGTATTCACAGGTATCATGCTTTCAAGGGACGTGGAGGTCAGAGCAGTGGCGGGGGGAGGGAGGATGAGGGCCCATCTGCCTCTCTAGCCCCAAAGCTACTCTCATCATCATCTAGAAGGGCAGAAACGTTGGAGGAAAGATTAGCCAGCAGCCACTGAAATGCTGTATATACTCTCTTCCTGTCTTACTGTCGACTCTGAGGTCACATTCAAGAACTTGGACCAACTAAAGATCAGTTAAAAAGACTGGGGCTCAATCTTACACCCGGTGCAAAGCAGTGCACTGCCACTGTCAGTGCTAGTTTCAGACTGACGCAGTTGTCATTTTCACACAGCACCCACATTGTGTAAGTAGCAAATTCAGGCGCAGGCGCAGTGATGCGCGGATTGCAGTTACACCCGCAGCCCTGCGGTTAATCCGGATTGGGTGGGTCGGGTCATAAAAAATAACATTGTGATTGCTAGCGGATGGGTGAAATGATACATCATTAATGAGGAAAATATGAATTACATCATCTAAAATGTGAACATAGCAGAGAGCAGATGAGCCGCTGTCTGCGGCTGCTCCACTGTGCACATTTACGCAGTCAGCAGCGTAATTTCATTGATTATTTCAGAAGCTAAAGCTATTTTGATGATGATATGAACAGTTAAAACAGTTATTACAATTCATTAGTCTTTGCGTGTTTCTCCTGTTTGTACAGTAGCATCTCACAGCGCTGTAGCAAATGCTCTAGGCTACTGCCCTCGTGCGGAAAAGAGCCAAACACATTTCATCAGCAGCTGTAAAAACAAGGGTAGACAAGATGATAGTTGCATAAACTATTCGACGTTTTATTAATTAATAGTTATTCGAGAATTCGAAAATCGTGTCCCCTCCCTAGTTTACACTTTCCTTACTGTCTCTTACATAGAGAGTGAGTATTTAGCCATTGCCTGCACACAAGCAACCATGCACATATGTCCACAATGGTATAATGTGAAGCCTCTTTGAAATCTGTGACAGCCTTGCATTTCTTGTAAAAAACACTCACTGCTGCCACAGGACATGTTTCTGGTAGAAAAGGGCCACTGGAATCAGAATCAGGCCCATCCATTATATTTTAAAGGTCAAACATACCCATACAAAGTGTAGGGTACAGTTTTTGGCTCCACTTTTCTCTGTATATATTTAATGATTTTCATCAGTACGGAGAATTTTAACATTCATCACATCTTTTCAGCCATCCCTGGGCTAAAAATAGGGCAGAGATACCATAAATTGCTAAACGGGACACGCTATTTCCCTTTTGATGTGGCCACAGTGAAAGTCAAAGCCTTAGCAAACTAGCTGATGTCTGTGGTCTTGGTCAATCATTGTAAAAATGGCAGACAGCAGGGCTGAGATCAGGACAATAGAGCAGACAGTCAGTAAATGACTTCAGTCAGTCATCAATTACCCAGAAGACTATGTGGGAAGTACAAAAGCTACCTAATTACATTTAATCTCGACTTTAGATGTAAAACAGGAGGTTAACATAATATCACTTAACCATCTTCATGGTTCAGTGATGCCAAATGACTAGGCTAATGGAAGCCAGTCTGCCTCACTAACACCCTCTGACTGGTCATTTTTTGTGAGACAAGGCACTCTCGAAAATCCAATTTTCTGTGTGCTTGGTTTCTTTTTTATGTCTATTCACTTGTCATGTCTTGCGTCAAAGAGATTATTATTTTTTTGCCGTTTTCCTGCCTCTCTCTAAATCTATCATTTACAGCAGGTACAATACGTGGATAGGGCAAATCCTTTCTGCATGAGCTCCCCTTCTGTGGCAAGGACTTGAAAGGGGATGGAAACTGTTGAGCAGAAGGAATGAGTTCTGGAGTTTTGAATATGTCATTGGCGTTATAATCTCAGGAGGTAAGACTACAGTGCAGCTGAAAACACTGACATTAAGAATTTAAGTCATTTGGGGATCACGCAGGAAAACCCTCCACAAAAGCTGCACTTAAAAAAAAAAACAAAGCTTTAAAACCCACATTGGGATTATATACATAAGCATTAACCTGCACATAAACTCCTGCACAGGGTTCACGTGTCTCACTGGTTGCCACATCACAGTCATAGATCATGAGGAGTTATTACGGTTGTAGCGTGTAATGGGTCTGTACAGGTAATGGGAGAATGGGCCGAATATGACAGACAAATGGCCAATTTTCTCTCCAACCTCAGAAGGCCTCTAATACTCCCCCATATGCTTTGTGCTCTCATAAGACACACTGCAGGACTTTGGAGCTGTCATTTTAGGCAGCACATTTCTAGTAAAAAGGACTATATGAAGGAAGATCTATCAAAAACATGGCACATGAAAAAATGAAAAAAAAAAACAGCAGCACAGGCTTTGTGACAAACAATAAATTGATGTTGAAAACTCTGTTTCAGATGTTGCAGTGAGCCTTGTGATATACAGACAATTACCCCAACCATGTTTACAGAGACCTTCCCAATGTGGCGAGGCAAACTCCAGCAACCCAAGGGCATTCGACATTGAACTGTACAACAAAGCATATATACCACCTACTGTAAACATGTTTATAAATAAATGGCTTGCCCGAGGCTGACATTGACAGCAGTCAGTGTACAGATACTAATGAATCTTAATTAGGTTTTTAGGGCAACACAAGGCTGGTTTTGACCGTTTCAAACAGATCACTGTGTAATTAAAAAGAGCACTGCCATTAACATGAACAACAATAACACAACATTACAATCCACTTATCTGATCACTATGGACACAGAACTACCACTGGGATATGGCTGCTTTAGTCTGTTACCTTGAACATCTTGAAATGGCTTTTGTAGAGCAGAAGCTTTATTGTTAATGTGGTCTGGTCTGTACCAAGCTGCAACCTCCGGGGATGAAAAATGAAGCTAACGCGTGCCAAGAACTGCAGTTCTTTGAATGGCCACTTGAGGCTGGCTCCAAAAACGAGTCAATCCCCATAGACCCCCATGTTAAAATGCCCAACTTTACAGC
>JAOVVB010165448.1:0-11540 GCA_028570985.1 Heterobranchus longifilis | reverse complement strand
TAAAATAGCAATTACACCCCCCTCAAGCATTAAGTTGAATCAACTCAAGTTTTCATGATACATTACTTAACTTTTTTAAGGCAACCGGTTTCCTCAAATTTTTTAAGTAAACTCAATTTATCCGGGCTTACAGTGTTGATGGTTCATCGGTGCTCATTTAAGCAGGAGATAAATCCAGCTACAGTATGATGAGACTTCATAGGAGAGTGCACAATTTGCACTGAGTAGAGTTAATTTGACCTGACTACTACTAAGACAAATAAAGGAAAACAACCCGATGGCCCTCCGAGAGGTGGGGTGAAGAAAGGGCCAAAACGGGTGGATTTCTTGGTAACAACTTTGTTAGTTCCATCCCTTCCAATTAATTAAAAACATTAAAAAAATAAAATAATAGTAATGCAATGTGATGTACTATATGACATGTTGTGGTATTATTTAATTTATATAATATGATGTACTATCTGGTACTATCATGTCAAATATTTTGATATTTTGGTGTATGATACATTTTGCAGGCTTTAGGAATGGGGTAAAATGAGCAAGTTTTTACTTATATTGTCCTCTAGCCCAGGACAAATAAGACAGAAGTACAATGAAAACATCTACCATTATTTCAGGGTGTCTCCTATCAATTGAAATGATAAGAACGCATATCTATGACAAAGGGGTCTGGGGTAAATTGACCATCTGACTTTTTAAGTATAAACTTCAGCATAATTGAAAAAAATGATTTCCCACTTTAAAGAAAAGAATTGAATCATACATTTTACCTTTTCCAAATAGTAAGTTATTTATTTTCTTAAAGCTAAATTAAAACACCAACCAAATAAAATGTATTATTCAGAATATGTTAATGCTGGCCATTGTTGAAAATATTTTAAATATTTCTGTTAAATAAGGGTATTCATCTGAATTAAAAGGACAGCCAGTGTAGTTTATATAATATGATGTACTAGTCAGTATATCATGTCAAATATTTTTGATATTTTGATGTGTGGTACATTTTGCAGGCTACTGTATAGGTTTTTCCTTTTGAGAAAAAAAAACAATTAAAAAAAAAGGGAAAATGCTTTGAAATCATTGAATGAAAATGAAAATAACTGAAAATAATTCATACAAAGTTCATTAGCATAGGGGTGACAATAATAGTGTTGTTAATACTGTATTTTATGTGTAAAATTAATTAATTATTTTTATTTTTTAAATTGTGTATATTGTATATTGCTTTGGCAACACATGTGAAATGGCATGCCAATAAAGCTTATTGATTTGAATTGAATTGGAATTGACTATATGATGTCACATTAGAATGTTCCATGGGTCTTTGTGACATCACAGAACATAGTCAGTACACTATCACCTGGAGATTCCAAACAAGGAATCTTGACTCTTGTCAGTCAGACAAGCATTGATTCTGTAGGGAGAAACTACACAGATTTGGTTCAACAACTTTGTGACCATTTAGTTAAATCTTTTTTTGGATAATCATGTCTTATTACGAGACACTAAAGGCCATGCAACGGTGTAAGTCGAGGACAAACTACAGTGCAGATCGTGACGTAAGTAACCAACTCTATTGGAAGATAGATACAGGGTCCACATACATTTTTAACAGTAAAACATGTATGTCTGTATGTATGTAATATATATATCATAACTATATGGTAGGGCTGGGCGATAAATCGATTTTAAATCTAAATTCGAATGAATTTGTTCGGACAATGTTAAAAAATGAAAATCGCGAAAATCGATTTTCCCTTTAACAAGGGTAAATATGGTAGCCTACGGCCCTCTCTCCTCTGGGCTCCCGTAGTAACATCCCCTCCCCTACCCCCACTAGCTCTCCGGCACACACCCACTAGTAGTGAAACATCAACATGGCAGCGTGCGCGGAAAAAAGTGAGGATTTTGTTCTTAAAAAAGGCACTGTCACCTCAGTCGTGTGGAAATGGTTCGGGTTTGCAGCAACGAGCAAACCACTGCCCGCTGTAAAGTTTGTCTGAAGGCAGTGGCAACTAAAGGTAGCGCCACGACTAACCTATTTCAAGACCTCAAAACAGAGGCACTCAGCCGAGTGGGAGCAATGTGTTGCACTGCGAGCTGCTGTTGCACGAGATAACTATAACGTTAGCCCTGAAACACCAACTGCAAAGCAGGCAACGTTAGCGGCTTCATTTTCACACGGTACCCCATACGACAAGAAAGTGCCCAAGTGGAAACATATTACAGATGCGGTGATGTTTCACTTCAAATATTCAAAACATTTTTGTATTACACAAGTGACTATGTAGATGAAACCGATTATGTTGAAAATCAATCATTTTTCAAGGAATACATTGGAATTTAAGCACATTCCTAACATTGAAAACATAACGTTTAAAATTAAGCATTTTCCAAACTTTGTGTGAACCCTGTAGATATGTAATATTATGTCTATATTTTCTTTTTCACAGCCACCAGACAGCCACAGTAAAGAACGTAGCTCCAGCGGTCAGTCCAGGATCCTGGACGTTGAGAGAGCTAAGAGAGCTAGACTCATTCACAGCACGGAAAAGCTGTGCAATTCACAGAAAAGCAAAAGCAATGCTGTTCTGGAGAGACTGGGATTCTCCGACCAGCCAGACACCCTCCCCTCACCTCAGCCCCCAACTTGTTCTAGAAGGTGTCCCGAATCATCCCTGCAAGGAAGGAGACTCAGGCCCATTTTAGAAGAGGACAACAGAAGTCTGAAGTCCAGGTGGCACCCAAAAGTTCCAGCACCTCCTTCAGAAGCTGCCTCGCTCGACAGAAAAGGACCTCGCCGTGGCACCCTGATGGTGGCACCCAAAGTTCCAGCACCTCCATCAGAAGCTGCCCCTGCCCCGCCCAACACAAAAGGTCCTCACTGTGGCACCCTGTCGATGGCACCAAAAGTTCCTGCACCTCCATCAGAAGCTGCCCCACCCAACAGAAAAGGACTTTGCCGTGGCATCCCGTTGGTGGCACCCAAAGTTCCAGCACCACCATCAGAAGCTGCTCCACCAGACAGAAAAGGACCTCGTCGTAGCACAGTGTTGGTGGCATCCAAAATTCCAGCACGTCCGTCAGAAGCTGCCCCACCCGACAGAAAAGGACCTCGTCGTAGCACAGTGTTGGTGGCACCCAAAGTTCCAGCACCACCATCAGAAGCTGGCCCACCCGACAGAAATGTACCTCGTCGTAGCACAGTGTCGGTGGCACCCAAAGTTCCAACATGTCGATCAGAAGCTGTCCAGCCCAACAGAAAAGGACTTTGCCATGGCATCCCGTTGGTGGCACCCAAAGTTCCAGCACCTCTTCCAGAAGCTGCCCCGCCCGACACAACAGGACTTTGCCGTGGCATCCCGTTGGTGGCACCCAAAGTTCCAACACCTCCAACAGAAGCTGCCCCGCCCGACAGAAAAGGACCTCGTCGTAGCACAGCGTTGGTGGCACCCAAAGTTCCAGCACCTCCACCAGAAGCTGCCCCATCCGACAGAAAAGAACCTCGCCATGGCACTCCGCCGGTGGCACCCAAAGTTCCACCACCACCATCAGAAGATGCTCTGCCCGACAGAAAAGGACCTCATCGTGGGACAAAACTGCCCCCTACAAAGACCAAAGTTGCAGTTGAGGAAGACCTCCAGCCTTTGGTCAATCTTGCAGAGAGTATTTTCAAACCACAGACACCCAACATTCTGCCTGAGGACGCTGAGGCACAGGAGCTCCTTGAATATTATACAACAGAGACATTACAGCTGAGCAGAACTCAGCTGAAACATTTTCCAGAAAGTATTCTGGAAATTAGCACACTGAAGTTTGTATATCTACAATACAACCAGATATCCAGTATCCCAAGTTCAATGTTCATCAGCTTGCCAAACCTTCTGTGGCTGGATCTCAGAAGTAACCACATTACATCGCTCCCTGTCGAAATTGGCTTGCACAGATCTCTGCACACATTACTTCTGGAAGGAAATCCCATCTCAGAACTCCCACCAGAGTTGGGAAATGTGATCACCCTCAAGAGCCTGCACCTGAGGTACTGCCCCATCACTTTCCCTCCACAAGTCATTGTGAAACAGGGGGTCCAGAGCATCCTCCACTACCTCAGGAGTGCTATGCCAAAGGAGCTAGTTAACATGAGAAAGAGCCCCTCAGAGATGCCAGTGGTGGAGAAGCTCCAGCTGCCAGAGTTGATCGGGTCCAGTGTAGAGGATCAGGACGAGTCTGTGGACAAAGCTGAGCTGGGCTCAATAGCACAGGGTGATAGAAACATGACGTCACACCTTCTTCCTGTTATCAAAAGGAAAAAGGCAACAACCAAGGCCGGCATGATTCCCGAGAGACAGGCTGTGAAGACACAGCTGAAGGATAAACAGGCTATTCTCGAACAGAGAAGAGAAATCCAAGGGGCTCTTCGCAAGCAGCATAAAAAAGCTATGAAAAGAGAAGTGTCAGAGCACAAGGAGAAGAAGCCTGCACAACAAAGAAAACAAGAGGAAGCATATGAAGAATATGAAGAGACCATATCAGCCTGTAAGCTGAGGCGGCAGATCCGTGCCTGTGTTGACAAGATACAGGACAGATATTCCAGGGGCATGACCACTGAGGAGATGACAGCGAAAGAGCAAGATGTGGAGGGCATGAGGAAGCTCCAGGATCGGCTTCTAGAGAGGAAGGGATGCTCATAATGCTTGTAATGCTCATCTGCATACTACATTTCAGCCAAATCAGTATGTACTTGCTAGTATAGTATGCAAGTTCGAATACAGCCTGGGTCTTTCTGTGTGGAGTTTGCATGTTCTCCCTGTGCCAGTCTGGGTTTTCTCCGGGTGCTCCGGTTTCCTCCCACAGTCCCAAAGACATGCAGATTAGGTTAGGTTAAATTCCCCATAAGTATGAATTGCTGTCTGTAAAAAACTATCACAAAATAAAAACAAAATAAATTGACAACAATGTTCTGTTTATGTATTTGTTATTATTGAATCATTCTTTCTGTGCTTTTAATTGTATTGATTGGTGTTAAAGATATTGTACATTACATAACCAGTTTTTGCCACTAATGTTACAGTATCTTTCCCTTATATTTATCTGAAAACATACAAGCAACACTTTTTGCTATGAGTAAAACAAGCAAACTAATTGTTACTTATCCCTTACACATACAAAAACAAAACAGTATTGAAATTTGTAGCCATTGTTAAACAATCTTAAACAATATTAAAGAAAGAAAAAGTTTAGTTTGTTTAATGATTTATTTCCAGAAAATTGTTCTAGAAGCTCAGTTGAAAATTATGACCTGGGCTCGGCAACTGAGGGAAAATGGGATGTGACACCACAGACGAACTATGCCTCACTTCAAAACGGCAGCGAGTCCTCTGGGAGGGCTGGGTTTTGATGCGAAGGCCGGCACACTTCACAGCTAGAAAAGCCTTTTATCAGTCACTCGAGTTGCCTTTGAGAATGGGGGCATTTTGTGTAGGCTCTTTAAGGCCTGAACACACTGGAAGTTAGCATGATGTACTGTGCATGAGAAGATAATGCTCACTATCGTGTAGACAAACCAAGGTCTTTCACTTAAAGCACCAACCGTGAGAGCATTTAATTTTGACCTACTTTGAAACCTTCACACAATGGAACCTGGTTCTCTGTCTAAATACACAGTGAGTGTTTGCTACTATTTCATCGTAGTGAACAATTATAGTATCACGCTCACGTCATTAGATGTGATTCAAACACTAACATGGCATTCTGAAATGCTGTGGGATCACTTTCTCACCTGCAAACACTGCATTCACACTGTCAAGCCAGAGGCACCTCTGCAGTGATGCAGTGGTGGGTGAAAGTGTTTTCCTTCATGCCATCTTAGTGCCCAAATCTCTGTCTTTTTGTGCAAAACAAACTGGTTGGCTTTAAAGGCCTTTACACATTAGTGCAGGTTAATTTATTCATCAATATATTTTTTCAAACTATTGTTTTTGTCATGAGCACTTTCACACAGAATGTGAATATTACACGGCAAGTAAGCAATGTAATTTTTTTTTCAGAATGAGGTCGCAAAACTTGATTAGGCCTACTCCCTTTAACCTTGACAAAGTGCATAGATCCACTTCTTCCGTTGTTATACCATTCACAAAAAAGCACTACTTATATCCCATGCAACTGTTTACCAGAGGGAACTCAAATTCACTCAGAGCATTTTGCTAAAAGGAAACTCATAATAGCTTACTTACCATTAGGCTATACAACACAACTTACTTCAGACAGTCAGATGCTGCTCTGGGTCAATAGCGTCCCGGTAGTTGGTCCTCTGCCTGTGCAAATTGTGAAACCTATTATTGAACAACTGTTGCAAATTTTCATCGCTGCCAGTATGAATAGTTTTGGTGCAAAATACTCACCGGTGAGTATTTGGTATTTTCGAGTTGTTTATTTGTCACTCCCCCAGTTTGTAAAGGCCTTAACTCTGTAGGTTACGCCACATCATACTCCACATGAGGGTACAGGAACCTTGACAGTGACATGCTAGAGATGCTTTTGATGCTGCAGGTCAACCACCTCCATTCTGAAGATCTCTTACTACACAATAAAAGTGAACAATACAATCTATTTTTCTGAAGAAAAAAGGAAAAAAAATTATTCAATTATAATATCTACCATCATGCTTATACTGACAGTAGGTAGCCCTGCATGTAGGCTACCAGTGGCATTACTATGCACAAGTGGAAAATCCCCTGTATGTCTACCTGAGTACTTTTTGCCACTGCATAGCTGCAAAAAAATAATTTTAAAACATCTTAATACATTTACGGACACTGCTGTATACAGAGGATCATCTTTTGCATTATTTTGGCAGTGTAAGTTTGTTTGTAGAAAATTGAGCTAGTTCCAGTGAAAACATTGTGTTGCTTTCATCTCTTTCTGCAGATGAACCAATTACGTACATTTCACCTCTGTGGAACCAACATTTGTTGTCATGGAATTACAAAACTCTAGGAATCTAACTCAGGGTTATACCTGACAGAAAAAACAGTTGGCCTTGAGTTTTTCACTGGCTTAAGTTTCCAGAGTATAGGGCAAACACGATAAAAATTGTGAGCTCTGATTTACATTGTTTTTTCTAATACCTCTAAATAAATGTAGTCAGTGTAGTGAAAGGTGAACTGGTAGAACTACTTAATTCATAAATTTCATATTTTAACTATAAGGTTATGAATGATGCAGAAAATAGTTACCGCTCACCCAGGCAATGACCTTGTTGAATTTAAATTGGAGAGGATTTTTGGCTCTTGGTGACCTGGTGATCTCTTATTCATACAGGGATGATTCAACCAGAGCTAAGCCTGTCCCTCTTAAGGCTTTTATAGCCAGTGATAAACTTTGGGTAACTTCTTGGCCTGAAAATGTCTCAATTTCATTATGGAAAGAGAATCCTGGCATTGATGAGACCCGGTAGATTATTACTGGATGTTAAACTATGCATGGGTTGATATAGCTACTATGAGTATCCTGATTTGTGCATCTGTCAGTATGTCTGTGGAACCCTTGTTATGGCTTAGTAATGGAGTACAGTTTGGTAATAGTCAGTAGTGTGAGTAGTATCAGTTGGACCAGTATCAGAAGAAACAATATATGAAAAATTATAAACTAAAATAATAAAGTGCTCGCAAAATAAGACCCTTTTTCCCAAAGTCAGTCCTCACGCGTTTCAATCTGTGTCAGTGTTTGTTCCTTTTGTCCTACCGTACAATCTGTGGAGGCGGGGAATCAGGGGATCCTTCATACGTCAGTGTTCAGTCTCTGTGGTTTGACCTGGCTCGCCACCCGGTACCCACTGGGAATCTTGGATCTGGGATTTGGGAATCACAGTGAGAATCGCGAACCCTCACACGAGCCTGACCCCCTCAGTGAGCAGACTCCTGGAATCGGATCCTCTTCTACACTGTAAAACTTTTTAGTGTAAAATTACAGTAAATTACTGGCAGCAGTTTCGCCAGTAAGTTACTGTATAATTTACAGTAGTGCTACTGTATTATAGAAATACAGTAACTTGCTGTAATCTAAATGTACAGTAATTTGCTGGAATTAAAAATGACAGTAAATTACTGGCAGCAGTTTCACCAGTAAGTTATTGTATAATTTATAGTAGTTCTACTGTATTACAGAAATACAGTAACTTATTGTAATGTAAATACCCAGTCAATTGCTGTAATAATTCAGAAATTACAGTATTTTACTGGCTGCAGTTTCACCAGAGTACTAATTTCCCCAATACATTTAGGAACCTGTCATGCAACCATCTGTAAAAACTAACAAGTAAATTAAAAATTACATTTTAGAAGGATAAACAAGACAACAGGACATACTCATAGTATTCTTACAGTAAAGTTTATTAAAGTAACCCGAGGTTGACAGAAAATAACATTACAAATAACAAAATTAAAGATTTAAAATAGTCAAGCCCTGGCAAATGAAAATGGTGTGGATGAGTTGTGTTTGTGGGACACACAGAGAGAGAGTGTGTGTGTGTGTGTGTGTGTGTGTGTGTGCGCGTGCGTGTGTGTACACAAGTGTCAGGGTGTGAGTGAATGACAATGACTCACATAAAGTCCCACTCAAAGTCCATGAAGTTCCTTAAGAGGGTGCACACATGCGGATTCAGAGTCACTATCTTTTGGACCATTTTCCCAGTCCTCCTGCTAGTCCCCTCTCCCTGTCGGTTTATCCCAACACAGCTTCTATAATTGCATGGCAAGGCAAAACAAAAGAAACAAATAACAATGATGAAATCATGATTTACATCACCAATCACTTGGAGCATACTGTAAATTCTCAAATAGTTAATTCCCTCTGTTTGATAATATGACAGTATACTGTATTTCGTCATACTTAGTACGTAGTAGGAATGGGACAGAACAGAAGTGCTCGTCATCCAGTCGCAGAAAAATGCAGAAATCTCCAAATGTCAAAAGTTTTTGATACCAAATCACAGCATTTCTTAATGAGGTATTTTTGACCATTTTTATCATTTATCATTTTTATATTCTCGAGTGGTGAAAAATGGTTAAATTGTGCATCAAATCTGTGTAACAAAAGGTATCAATCCTAAAATTGCTGCAACAACTTATGAGACATAACAGAACATGGTAATGGTCATCATACATGTTTCATAATGTTCTCAGACATTACACACTCTGAACCACTGCACGAGGCAAAGAATGTTTCATCGTTTCAGCTCTGTGATCTGTGAAACTGACCACAAAGTAAATAAATACAGAATTCCTGCTTTTTGCCTTTTAATGGGCTATTTCTTCTTCTTCAGTTACAGATATCGTGATGTATCTTGCAATGCAAAGAAGAATTGCTGAATCGTGATACCATCATTTAGGGCAGATTAAAGAAATTCATAGTCGACTAACACCAGCACGATTCTGAGGAATAATCGATCAGTCGATTTAATCGACAGATGTGTAAAACTGAGTTTCTCCACAAGGAATCCTGCAAAAGCAGCACTTTAAATCTGGCGCCAGAATAACATGTAACATTAATGCATTAATATCAACATTTCTAAAGTGATGTAGTTCAGATCACATGACATCAGGAGGAGGAGCTTCTGCTGACAACAACAGGTGTGTTTTAACGAGACGTCTGGACATTTCTCGCCCTGGTTCTGAAGACAACAATGGGTATTTCCTTTTCCTCACCCTAACCAAGTGTTTTTGTGCATAAACTACCACAACATAAAATTAAAAAATGAAACATAAGGAAAGTTTCATCTGCTACATATGAAACATACAAATGTAACATATCTGTGATTTGCAGAAACGTACTGGGTGGGACAAATCCGCAGTAATAATGAGGCCTACTTTGTGAGCAGATTAATAAAAACGACAGCTCCCATAAAAGTGTACCAGCAGACGTACTTCCATCAGTGTAAGTTGGTGTCGTCCATTTCCATAAAACACAAACTTCTAACATCATTTTCCAGCTTTTTATCAGTAATCTCTCCTCTAATGTTCTACACGTGTTTTTCAGAGAGGACTGTAGCTGTGGAGCCTAGAAAGCAGTAAATAAACACAGAGGTTAGAGTTGTATAATAGTGTGCAGTCTCGTGCATAAAGCCAATTACAGAGCCTGACCTCGACACGTTGTCAACACCATTACTCTGGAACCAAAGAGGGAAAATAAAAAGTGGTGCCAGAGGAACGCCAAAGACACCACGAGCGTGCAGAGCCGCTAACAGTCTGCTAAAGATAGACTAAATACCCCAAACAGCCTCATAACAGTCACATTAGCATCCCCATGTCAGTTTAAATCACATCAAGCTGCTGCAGATTATTTTCAACACATCGCTGATCATAAACATCAGAAAAACTATTACTGGCCAGACAAATAACTTCCAGACTTCTTCACATCCAGTCAGAGACGCTGCAGTCTGGAAACAAATACTGACAGGAAGTGATGGGACAGAAATACTTTTCATCCAGAAAATAAAACACTGACGATAAACTGATCATGAATTTCCATCATCGGGGTGATCGTGAATCTCCTCACAAACTGAGTACTACAGAGTACTATCTGTGATACTAATATAAGTATATAGAAGTCGTAATGTTTCGAGAAAAGTCATAATATTTTGAGAAAAAAGTCGGAATATTTCCAGAAAAAAGTTGCAATGTTTTGATTTTATGGAAAAAAAATCGTAATGTTTCCAGAAAAAGTCCCAACAAATGAGAATGTCAGGTAAAGTGATTCCAGTGTGTTTTGGTGCCGTTTTAAGAGTTTTAAACATATTTTATTGGTGATCGAGATGATATTGTGGATATATTGTAATATTTTCATATTGTCTCATGCTTATTGTTTCCACATGTTGCAACTGTGATGAAATCCTGGAAGTTAGTTTGCAGCAAACTGCACAAAAGAAAAACAGACGGCTGATTTGTAGTCTTGTGGTGAAGAGTTTCTCCTGGCAGAGAGTTCCTGTACAAATGTCTTGCAAAGCCACTGCCGGTTATTTGTTTGGTATTAAAAGTGTGAGTCAAATGAGAGTAATGCTGATATTAAACTCCAGACGACAGACAGCTGGTCACCTCAAACAAATCAGGTGGTTGCAAATGTTGTCTGCTATTTGTTTACAGGTAAATATCTGCAGTGGTCCAGGAGATCTGTCTGCCTGTCACAGGATCCTGGAGTCCATCCACAGGATCGGACATCTTCTGTCGGGCAGATATTACAGCAGCCCCTTTCTCATCGGATAGACCGATTATCAACATCGGCCAATTATCTCAGATCATAAGGTCGATTAAAGTATTTTTTCTCGAAACATTACACCATTTCTTCTGGAAGCATTACAACATTTTACTTAAAACATTGTGACTTTTTACTTGAAACATTACTACTTTTTTTTCTCGAAAAATTACAACAGCGTACAGCTAAAAGTTAGCGAGGCTACAGGGAGTCATCGTGACTAAACGTTAGCTTGTTGTGCTAACCTCAGTACATGTTGCTAACAGCTAAAAGTTAGCGAGGCTACAGGGAGT
>JAOVVB010165437.1:0-11541 GCA_028570985.1 Heterobranchus longifilis | reverse complement strand
AGATCAAAATAAATAAGATCAACTACGTTGTAACATTAGTGCACTTCCACAACCTACTGAAAACTCTTAAACATATATTCAACATTTTAGTAAACTATATTCAACATATTCCAGTCAGTAACTCAGTGAAAAAGGGTGAAAGTGCACCCCTGTAAAGAAAGAGGGGTGCGCTGGATTTATAACACAAGACAAAACGAGAGCATCACTGAAACAGAATGCGGCACAATAATAGTTTTCTTATGTTATTATGTCTTATGTTTCTTAGTTATGTTGTTTTCTTATTCGTTGTAATCCAAATAGGATTTGAAAATAAAATTGCCCAGCCCTGAGCTGTAATGTGTATTTTCACAGCCAAAGCAGTGTACCATAGCACTCTTTTTTTCCCCTCGTGGAACTCGTAGGCATTTCTCTCCACTCGGGCATCTAACCACCTGATCATGAATTCTTAGAGATGGATTAACAGGTCATGGATTCTAATCTGTAGACTGGGGTCTTAAGACAAAACTGACTGAGATCACTCCACTCAAACCTCTTTCATTCAGTGCAAAGACAAGAAAAGCTCTCCTTCTCTTGTAGTATTTTAATTTTTTTTAACCTTGTTTTGATGGTTTGATGGTTTGTAGGCTATTAGGAGTAATTAGTGTGATTTCTCTTTGTTATTGAACAGAAGTTGCAACAGGATATTTTGCTTGCCACAGATCATGTGACTGATGTAATCCTACCGTACAGTATGTGTGTCGTCTATAAAAAGCCTGCAGCAAACAATGTTGTTGTTGTTTGTTTCCAGGTGTTTGTAGGCTTTAATTATGCTAATATGTAGTACAATTTTAAAGAACTACCAAACTGCACTAATAAATCACTGATAGATCAATGATGTGAAAAACTTTCCATCTCGAAGTCTTTCCAGATTCCATCATGCGGTCTGGGCTGACAAAGGTATTCATTCCTGTGACAGATGAGGCAGATTACCTGGGTGTGGTTTTAGGCGGGTAGTGTATCAACGCAAGCTACGCATTGTTTTCCCAAGACACAATAACTGCCCTGACTGTGCACATAATCAGTTAACATACCAGTGCAAAGGCCAAGCTGTACACTCACATACTTCATGCTTCATTGTAGGGCTGGGCTTAAAAAAACAATTTTCCAATTCAAACCGATCTTCATTTGAATGATCCGATATAGATTCATAAAATTATCTTTTTATACATGCCTTTTCCTGTGGATGCATGAAGCTTTAACCCCGTTAGTGTCGCTTGTACAATTTACAGCATTAGTGCTCTCAGAGTCTCTTTCATATCCAAGCAAAATTAGTATTGCAACTTAAATATTCCGAATTGAATCAATATTGAATTGCATAATCGAATTGGGACCCTGTGAATCGGAGCCTAATCGATTTGGGTAATCTGTGGCGATACCAAGCCCGACGTCACTTCTGTTCTGAGCTCATATGTTTCAGATGTGTGTTCACATCACAGTCTTGTCGATCAGTGGTGCCTATTTCTAGGACAACCTCTGTGGGGGGGGGGGTTTACTGTGTGTATGAAATACCACTGCTCTTACATAACTTAATTCTTCGGCCAGAGAAGCCCACTTTCTATTTGTGGCTTTCTTCAGATGAAGAGAAGAAATCCTAGAACACCAATCCTAGAAATATGCAATTAAGAGCTGTATTTTTTTCACTTCGGTACTTATTGATAAGACATTTCCAACAGTAAATTAAAATTAAATTATAATTATAATTAAATAACGGTGACAAAGAAATACTTGTTCGGGAAATACTTAATAGTATTTTCATCATCGTTCTGTTGCTGGGTTCATTACATCAATTTTCAATCAAAAATTTAGATTTCTTTTATTTGTCTTCTAGTTGTGTTTCTTGTGACATCATAATTTATTATTATTCACTGGTCTTGTGTCGGGGGAGACCTTTTTTTTTTTTCATTTGGGGCGGTCAGGATTAAAAACATTTGGAAATGTGCCCTTTGGTTCAGCTTGACTATGCTCAATCAGGCAGTCTGAAGGAATGCATTCACGGAGGTCGACCTTTGGTTGCTAATGGCAACCACAGTCTGAAGAATGCTGAACAGAAGTAGGTTTTTTTCTGCCGTTTTATTTCCTCATAAAATGTTTTAGCTAATCCCCTTTCCCACACAGATTGTTTTGCCTTTTGTTAGCTTGTAAACTTTAACTAACATTTAACTTTAGCAAACTTTTAAAAACTTTTCTCTGTAGAAAAAGTGGTAACACTACTTAAAGGTCATATCTATAATGCATTATAAGCACACTTATAAGACATTATTAATGCACTTATAAGGCTTCATAAAACTCTTTATAAATGTTTAGGATTATGCATGACAACTTATAACAAGGTTTCTAAATTATAATAAGTGGTGGACATAATGTATTGTAAGTTCAGCATTCATAATATTTTATAGCTCCACGCCAAAGTGACAACAGTGTTTGAAAGAATAATCTCAGTCCTTTGTTACACAGCATGTAAATGTGAAGTTGTGTGTTTTAGAAAATAAAGAATTAAATAATAAAGGTTTTTTTGTCTTACACTTTACTTGCAGCAAGCAAATACTGCTCATTATAAGTCCTCATAATTGTTTCATAGTATCATATATTGATTAATTTATTTATTTTTGTGACATGCACACAGCGTGCCCAACCCTCATTGCTTTAAAAGACACCAACATTTCTGTGGCAGTGTTCAAACAAATCATTACATTTAATTTAATTACAAAATAAATAGTTAATAGTAATAATATTCTGCCTTCTCTCCCAAGCTTGGCAAATAAAATCTGCGACAAACAAATACAATACAATACCATTGCTATAACCTTATATAGTGCTGTCACTTTACTTAAAACTCACAAAATCATGCAATAGCCGCTAGCGTATTATTGACGTTTATAAGTTGCGGTAGTTATAATGTGCCGTGTAAGCCAGGACTCAGATTCTTCTTTCAAACATTGTTGTCACTTTAACATGGAGGTATAAAGCATTATGAATGCTGAACTTGTAATACATCATGTCAACCTCTTATCATATTTTAACAACCTTGATATGAGTTGCCATGCATGAATATAAACATTTTTAGAGTTTTGTAAATCCTTATCAATGCATTATACAATAATGTGTTATGAATGAGCTTATAATGCTTTATAGACATGACCTTCTATAAAGTGTTCCAGAAAAAGTGTCCTCAAAACAAAATTTCTAAATTTGACTGTCAGTGTTCAGTATATAGAGACTTAAAGTAAGTGAGGTGAAACAAAATGTCATTTTTTCCCTAACTGTTCTCTGTCTCATGAGCTGCTCATGAATCACACATGTTAGCTTCTTAGCATGTTAGCTAGAGCTGGTTGTGGCTCGGCTGACTAATCACCATGTCTTAAGCCCCGTCTTGCAGTAGCTCACCACTTAATGGTGCAATGCTGAGCTAATGGACCTCTGTAGCTCTCCACCTGACCACAGACTGACTCTGTGTTCACTCTGTTACCTCTGCTGCCGTTTTACGGAAGTGAGCAGAGGTAATCAGACACCTGCAGTGCCGGGCTCCCTCCCAGGAAGGGAGGAACCTGAAGGGAGGCGTCCCCAGACTGGGCAGACCAGTGAGACACATTTTTTTCCCCAACCTGAGGGGTTTTTTTTTTTCTCACACAACAGCACGCAGGGCTTTCCTGCAAACTGAAACAGAAGACAGAGACAAACTAGAAGCACAGTTTAGTCATGGACTCCAGACTGTACTGTATACCGGCACATAGAGAAGGATGACCCACAACTTTATGGATACTACCGCTCAACTTGTCGGAACAGTTGGGAATGCTTTTGTGAAAAGCAGGTGAACTCTGCTCTCCTGCTCTCCCAGGGGGATTACAGCAGGACGCGCTGAACAGCTTGACTTCACGTGTAGCGTCATGGGAATCTTGCTCACACAGAGGAGGCTGAACTCTACTGCTGACAACATACAGTCAGTAGTAGGCTGAGTGTGATATTATGAAAGTCTACTACGTGGAGCCAGTTTGCGTTTCACTAAACAGGAATAGGAAGTTGTAATTGGCTCCCTCCCGGAGAAGGTAAGAGGAGCTGGGGAGAGTTGTCCATACAAAGGCCTTTTGTTCCCAGCCAGCAGGAGCAGCTCGTATAACTGGAGGTGAGGACATTTGTGACATTTTCAATGGACACTTTGCCAGAGCTGCTACCTGTTTCGGTTTCCCTCTCTTTGCTCTCAGTCGGTGTGACAATTTGAGCAAAAATGGACAGTAATAACTCGGATGGACCGGGAAAGCAGCCCACCAGTTCCGTCCTGAATGTCTTCAGCAGTTTATTCGGCCGAGATAAATCTGCGACGTCGGCCGTGCTGACATCTTTCAAGGAGCTGTCAGATGAGGAGAGTCCTCTTCCTGAAACTAACGATGAGAACACGCTGCAAGTGGGGGAAGATAAGCATCGGGATAATGTGACTGCTTGCTGTGATACAGGACAGAGCGCTGAATCGTTGGAAACGTGCAAGGAATCTGGCGACCGAGTTAAAACAGCTGCTGGAGCCTCGGGTGACGTAGATCTGGTCCAGGTCACTATGGTGGAAACGTATAGTGACAATGAGGAAAATGAGGGCGAGAAGGCGGCCCACAGCACTAGTCTATCGGAGAAGCTTCCTCTACCTGAGGAGGTTAATAATACAGTGGACCATGATGATGGAAATAAGCTAAAAGATGCCAGTGAGGCTGAGCACCAAGTGCCTGTGTTCAGAACACACAAACTTAAGGAAAGATCCCTCATAGAATCTATTCTATATTCAAAAAAGTTCGTCAGAAGAAATGACTCTAAGAAAGTTCTGGACTCTTCAGTTTCCAAACAGGCAGATGGCTCCAGTCCCAAGGAGAGCACCACTGCCGTGTCTTCGGATGTAGAAACATCTGGTGCTGAGGAGAAGAGTAGCGACAATCTGGGAACGGATGAAGTCGAAACTGGCATAGATTGTTCTCTGCCCGTCCCTTCTATCATCTCCGGACATCCGGATTTTGAATCGTCTGGTCATAATGCTGCCACAGCCTCTCCTTTAAAGAAGGAATTGGATAGTAAAAAAAAAGATGAGAAAGTGGATAGTACAAAAAAGGATGAGCAACTAGATAGTAAAAAAAAGGATGAGCAAAGGGCTGAGGCTGAGGATGGGACTGAGGGACCTGCCTCCAGCCAGGTGTCCTCCTCGGTTCCCTCCAGCCCCAAGACTCCTGAAGTTTCAGTCCGATCACCCTCCGGTCCGGAGGAGAAGTCAGACTCTGCTGGTACCACAAATCTACCCGTGTCGCCATCATCTGCTCCTAAAAAGTCCCCAAGTGACATCCAGCCAAGTGCCAGTCCTGCCTCGCAGCGCACGACTGCTCCGAAGACACCAAAAACAAATGCACCACCGCCAGCTTCATCCATTGCACTCACCTCCACCCCATCCCCATCCCCATCCCCACCCAGGGGCACGGCACTCTCCTCGCCTCCTTCCTTCCAGATGCCGGCTCTCTTCAGCGGGTTTCGGGTGCTGAAGAAAGGAGCGGTGGGTGACGAGAGGGAGACGGTGTCAGAGATCAAGCAGCGGGAGAAGGACGCTGACCTGGCCCTGCTCAGCCTGAAGAAGACGGTAAACAAAGCCAAGCTCTTCCCCGAGCAGAAGACAACCACTCCAGCCAAAAAACACCCAGAGCCTAAGCCCGTCGCGGAAACTAAAAGCACTGTAATGGGCCACCTCAGTCAGCTGCTCAACCTAGACAACCACGATGAGACCAAAAAGTCAGACGACGGAAAGGATGCTGATCCTGAACACAGCACAAAAGAGTCTGAGAATGGAGAAGAGGTTAAGGGAGAGGATAGTCCAGGAACAGAAACAACCACATCCACACCAGAGAAAAAGAAAACCTCAGACCTGGCCTACGAAACCTTCAGGAGCTTCTTCGGCCCCAAAACTGTCAAAAAGGAAAATGTGGATCTGGAGGCTGTGAAAAAGAAAATCAAGAATGACAAGGAGAATCTGAGGTCTATTTTTGACAGAGCCGCCAAGTCCCCTAGCAAGGAACTCACAGAGGCTCATGTATGAAATTACAATTATTTTTCCTCCTTCTTTATTTATTGGAAATTTAAGTTGCACATGTGGGGGAAATGATGAGGTAAATTGGTGCTATATCATTGCATTTCCAGGGTCCAAACTGATGGGTTTTTGTTTTTTACATGTTTTTGCACCACAGACAGAGGTCACGTCCCCTGCAGACAGTGAGGACCGCACCCCAGGGCGTCTTCAGGCTGTGTGGCCCCCACCCAAACCTAAAGATGAGGAAGAGAAGGTGGGGCTCAAATACACCGAGGCAGGTAAGAGCCACAAACTTGTTGTTTGTCTTGACATCTAAGACCAGGAATGCTGACAGAGGATCATGCCGGTCTTACACTGACACACCTCACACTGATTGGCTTTGTGGATAAGGACTGTTGCAGATATGTTATTTATGTCTAGAGACCGACCGATATAGGGTTGTTGTTTTTTTTAGACCGATACCAGTTTTAGAGGGGGAAAATTCACAGATTACCGATATGGCAGCCAATATAATGAATTTTTGAGCTGGAATGAAAATAGACCTTTTCTATGTGGATTGTGCACTGATTGTGCACCAGTATAACTATGCGAAAGTTGCTCAGAAGGCTTTCTTAAACATAACTTTAGAACATTATTATACATTGTGCATACAATGTATAACATTGTCAAACAATTCTAGAAATGAACACTAAGGAAATGAAAAATAAATACAAATAAAAAGCTAAATAAACATCAGGACTGTTTGTTCAGTATTAGTCAATTGCTGACCATTTAAATGAAGAATAAAATAAAATAAATAGCTATATGACACAATTTCTAAATGACCCCAAGCATCGTTTTCTGCGTTATATGTTCTGTAAAAAAGGTTTTCATATCGGAAAACCTATACGCTGATACCGATAGATACCGACATGTCGGTGATAGGCCAATATCGGCCAATAAAATCAGGAGGCCGATACATCTGTCGGGCACTTTTTATGTAATAGTATTTTTGAATGGATCTCTTGTGAACACTGAAAGAAGAGTAGAGCCACCACTATCACATCTTTTAAGCCCCCACACTTTACTCTGAAACTCTGAGAGAAGTCATGCAGAGCTCGCCAAGTATCATCAGCAGGGTGTAATATATCCTTTAAATCCATTTAAGAACACAGCGAGGCTGTGTCTACACCTTAATGCTGCTGCTTGTGTGGTTGCTGTTTCATGGCACCACAGGATCGCATGTGTGGCTGTTGGAGGTAAAAACATTTAATGGAATCGAGTATAATCTGGGCAGCACGCCATGTTTGGCCCCTCTTGTACGGTAAAGGTGTAATGACACATAGATAGGTTAAAAACACACACACGCGGCTGTGGATGGGCTGATTAAATTACAAAGGAAAAAGCTTTCTGGGTACAGTGAAATTGTGTTGAACTAAAAGCGTACAGTGCATAGCAACAGCAGTGAAACAGCTGTTGGGTGTTGTGTGTGTGTGGTGGCGGTGCAGTTTCATCCCAGAGAATAGATTAAGACTAGCAAGTGTGGATTATTCTGGTGATTGCTGCTCCACGATCCTCTTGTGTAAGAGAATAGTGTACAGGACTTCACAAGCAGAGCAAAAGTCCAGAGTGTGAGCCGTATAGATAAACCAACACGTGTGTACATTCTTATCATATATTTCAAACACTTTTTCAACACAAACCTATGGCCCTAGATTAGAGTACTGATTAAAATGTGGAAATCACTGACTATTAAGTATAGTTACAGTAGTTTGAATTGATTTTAAGATCAGTCTGCTTCTAATCATTGACTCCGATGAATCATTGCTACAGTACAATCTTACTCATTTGCATATCTGTGGGTCTATAAATAGTCTATTTCAGTCCCAAACAGGATCACCTTGATTTTAGTCTTAAAGGTCCCATATTCTAAAAAAAGGTCTTTTCTTATTATAAAGCAGGTATAGGTGCTATATAACTACTGAAAAAATGCACACGGCCTGTATTCAGAAACTGTGCCTTTAAACGAGCCGTCAGGACTTCTGTAAGGTTGTGATGTCACAACTATACCATGACGGTGCAGAGACGTCAAAAGTGCAGATGGGGACCCGGAGGACCACTGACCAATCAGAGCAGACTGAGCTTTTTTCGGGAGGGGGGGCTTAAAGAGACAGGCGCTGCTAAGTTTGTTATTTCATGTTTGTTTTGTGTTGCACTGATGCTGCAAATCCAGTTGCCCTTCGGGGACATATAAAGTGGAAAGTTAAAACAGAGCGTTTCAGACAGAGGGTGAATACAGGTATATTCAGACAGACACAATAATTAGTTTTTTGAACATTAAAGAATGTAAAACATGTTCTAGTAGAACTCCAAAGTACAAGTATGAACCTGAAAATCAGTATAATATGTCCCCTTTAATTGTAAATTGTCTAGTCCTCCAAATAAAATGAAACAACAGCAGGTTACAAACATCTTTTATGAGGATGAGACATTGAGGTGTACTCTCACTGTGTAACTTGGTAGTGAAGCATGCCAAGTTAAACACAGAATAAGATATGATATCACCGTTCATCACTGACTTTGCAGTTACATACTCGAGCTCAACTGACAAAGATAACATCTCTATTATTTGGTGTCTATTATAACCTGAAGTTGTACATGTTCCTAAATACTACTGTACCATCATGGACATTAGGCGAGTCATTCTTGCTTTTGAACCTGACGACTAAACGTTTTGTTTGGGCTTTCATTTCAGCCAGCAGTTACATTTAAAACTGGTTGGTTGGGTTGTAATTATAGCCCTTTTATGGTGAAAGTGACCCACCCTTCTGTAGAATCTTACCACAGCAGCACTTCTTGTTGGTATGTCTCTTGTCTTACAGATTAGCTTGATAATGATTTACCATGCCAAGCTTTTAGCCTGCAGCTCACGGAAACATGACTTAAACCCAGTTTTCTCAATCTATAAATAAATAAAAGACACAAGCAATGAGCTGTGGTTATTGAACTGAGCAAACACACTGTGTAGTGTATATTTAATGAATCAAAACTGCCAGCAGAATGAGTTTGTGTGCTTGTTCTGCCTCCTTTCAGAGCACCAGGCCGCCCTCTTGCAGCTGAAGCGAGAGTGCAAGGAAGATCTGGAGAGGATGCATGTAAGTTATCGTATGACTTTGGCAGACGTGTTAGCACACACTGACGGAAAACATATTACACACAGGAGAAAACTAGCCCAGGCATCTCCGTGAGGGCAGACATTAAGTGAGGAAGTTCTGACAAACAGAAACAAAACAAACAAACATTTGGGATTAGTGAAATAAAGTTTTGCAATGCATTTGTGACAATAACTCACGATGTGTGTGAGACATACATGAACATTTAGTTGGATTTAATATGTTGGAATATCTAGTCTGATGTAGCAGTTGACTCTCCTGAACACAAGATGGCACTAAGTAAGCATGAAATGTTCAAGTGCAGCAGCTGGACTGATGCAAAAACCTGCTGAATATTTACTTTCAGTAGTAGAAGCTTTAAGACGTCACAGGTTTTGAGGATGCCCAGTATTGTTTTTCTATGATTTAAAGTAACTTTCTGTACATTTACATTCCCAGAGAATCAGTATACACGTAGTTGTAGTGTATCTTCATAATAGAGATATATTGTATCTGGAATTTGGTTACAAGCATCTAGTACTCGACTGAGGTATAGAATGACAAAATATTCTCAAAAGAAAAGCAAAAAAAAATCAATGTAGACCAGAGTATAAACATTTAGTGTAAAAAAAAACCAACAACAGTGGCTTAATAAATTATATCCTGATCTATGACTTTTAATGTGACTTTCAGCAGTTTCATACAAAAAAAATTAATTATTTCAGTAACCAGAATGCCATGTATTATGTATAATATTACATCCAAATATATTCTTCTCATTCCACAAGGTGTCTGTTTCATTCATCAAAAGCGAAGTTTAGGAACAGTGTCTGTCAATTTAATAAACACATTTATTTTATACCCTTGGAAAAACTACACGAACATACTTGTGGCTGTGTTACATAATTTGTACCACTGATAAATTGCTTTATGGACTGTTTCCTTTAAAAGTCTGACCTCAGAGTTGGTTTCTCAGCCTGTCTGCTTAAAGCCTTTAATTTGACGTGGACCTTTTTAAAGGACTGATGTTGACGCTGAGAAACATGGACCGCAGTCAGCCCACAAGAAAGGGTGGGAACGTGCCTAATGCTGTTTCTTAACTGGCATGCGTTAACAAGGAACATGTGCAATATTTATTGCAAAACAATTTCCTTACTGTATCAAATCAATACTTCGCTTTGGTGGGATTGTTTTTCATTGTTTGAAATGTCAAATGAAAACTGGACCAGATTAGTGACATATTTAAAACATAAATAAATAATGGACATGAATTTGAAAACAAAGCTGAACGAAAATAATATTATTGTTGTTTTTCAACCAAGAATCACGTTCATGTAGACCCCTTGGATGAATAATTAAAAGCTTAAATCCAAGTTCATTCAAGGAAACGTATTGTCAGTCACCCGATCGTCGGCTTTCGTCTTTTTTTTTTTTTTTTTTTTTAACTCTGGGTGCACCGGCCACGTTTTTGGGTCTTCCCGTGTAGCTGGCTTGAGTCGTTTTGCTCCTGTACATACATGTTCCGCTCCCTACGGGTGTCCGGGCCGAGACTTCCTGTTCCGTGCGCCGCTCTTTCTTTTACAGTCCGACTAGCACGAGTTACATACGGCCCATGGAGAATCGCCAACTCCTGTAATTTTTTTCAAAGGCAGTTGCGTAATCCAAAGCAATTTGTTTCTTTTATTCTGCGAGTCGAACGTTTCTCCACACAATACACAAACATCGATACTTTTTGTTGGTGTTTTCGGTCCAGACGACATTTCGGGTGTTTACCTGCATACAACCCGAGCAAGTCCCACCCCCGCTCACACGTGATTCGTCAATACTACTCGGACTACAAAAATGGAAACCAGAATGCTTCCAATCCCAAAATCTTGTCCCTTGCCGACAGATTCTGCATATCTGTAATCTGTTTATAGAGATTATCAGTCGCCTAAATATGGTCTTATTATATTATATTACTTGAAGGGAAGTGACGAAAGTGTCTGATTTGTTTTGTCTCTGGCGTTCTGCTCTTGTTCCTTCCAGTCCGACTTTGAGCTTCAGACCTTCCAGCTGCGAGGTGAGCATGCCGTCTCAATATCGCACCTGGAGGGAGCCATTGCGAAGATGCAGAGAGACCATGGCTATAATACAGGTCGGGAGCGGGGCGAGGTCCGCGACGCTGCTGTGTCCACTGAGGATGACCCGACACCCAAGACCTTCCGCACCGTGAGCATCCAGACGGACAGGGAGACCTTCATCAAGAGCCCTGAGGGCGACGGTGGCGGCCTCGCTCAAAGCCCCAACCAGAACGTGCCGAAAAAACTCAACTTGGACTCTATC
>JAOVVB010165426.1:0-11541 GCA_028570985.1 Heterobranchus longifilis | reverse complement strand
AGGGGCAGAGGGGTTGTATAGTTGAATATGTTAGTCTAGTCTGCCTGACTTATTGATGCCTTATCTGACTGACGTTTGTGCAAGTTAGAATCTGTGGCCCCGACCATGGCTCTGAAATATCAGTTGTCCAACTATGCTGTGTATTGATTAATCCATGGCGCTGTCCGTGGCGCTGAAGCTGAAACAGATTTGTTTTCTCTCAGTCCTGCCCTTCTGTTAGTTTTGTCTTGGATCTATAATATTCTCTAAACTATATACTATGAATACTCAATTCTATACTATATTTTAGCCTATATATACTCTATAGAGTAGTATCAGTAGCAACGTATAGTCGTAGAAGAGTGAGAGGGTCATAGAGACACATTGCTGCCTGTAGTATTCCTGTAATATTTCTATGATCATAGTGTCTGTGCTGCTGAAAATACACCACCAGACCAAGCCACCTGCAACAATGCTCTGTGTGTGTGTGCGTGCGTGCGTGCGTGCGTGCGTGCATGTGTTGGTGGCATGGGGGCAGGGGGGTGCTTACATTGGGCCATCCCACTTGTTAAAAATTAACAAATCACTGACTGAGTATAATAATAATAATAATAATAATAATAATAATAATAATAATGTAGTGTTTTTATTTAAACTGTTTTATAAAGGTGTTGGAGGCTGCAGTTTGTGCTGCAGTTTGTGTTGACTGTTGAGTTACATTGAGAGGCGTAGTTATTTCTGGTGACTGTCAAAGCTCCTGACTCCCTGCAGAGAAACGGAGAGTTTGACAGCAGCTTCTCATGGCTGGTTAACTCTGACGACCAGCTCTACACCTCAGTCCGTGCTACACTGAGCAGTGGTCAGTCAGTCTTGCCCGTGTCCCCACACTATGTAACCCCTCCTACAATCGTTTCATGTTTTAAATAAGCTGGGAGAGAGTTCTAGCAGAATTTGAGTAGTTACCCCTTAAGTAGGTCAGTTAAATTTTTATTTTGGGAAATACATTTATTCGCTTTCTTGTTGAAAGTTAAACGAGAAGATTAATATCTCTCTCATATCTGTCTGGTAAATATGAAGGGGGACCAGAACATGCTTAGCTTAGCTTAGCATAAAGACTGGAAGCAGGGGAAAACAGCCTGGCTCTGTCCAAATGTAGAAATATCCACCTACTGTACCAGCACCTCTAAAGCTCACTAATTAACATGTTTGTTTAATCATACAAAAACCAACGTGTAAATATGACAACCGAAGCACATGGCCTAGCCATTGCAGTCACCACAGTTAATTAGTGGTCCTGCACAAAAGCAGTGGTTGTCTAAGAGCCCTGAAACACCAAGCCAAAAACCGGTCATCAAGCCTTTGCTTGTATTTTGTGGTGTTTCCAGCACCGTCGGCTCTTACAGTGAAATCAAAGATAATAAAAAAAAAAGATTCGGTCTCTTATAAAAACCACTGGATTGGACCCATAAAAAACATGACATAGCAAAATAAATAAAAACAGAGATATCGTTTTTTGTAAATGAACCTTTCAAATAGAAAATTGGATACTGTCCAATAGACATCTAAAGAAAAGAACTGCCTAAAGCTATGTAATTATTGTTGTATGAAGTAGTAAAGTGTTTCATTACTGACTAACCGGGAGCTGAACTAACCTGAATTTGCCATTTGAGACCTCACACGAATAGATCAAGAATCAAGCAAAAAAAAAAAGAATAAGAGCAACCTCTCTTTCCACACCTTACCTTCTGTTTGAGCGTTGTGATGAAGGATCTGCTTTGGGATTTCTTCAGAACCCCTTTGGAGCTCTAGAGACAAGAAGAACACGTTCAGAGACTCCTTTATATTTGTGTTTGTGTGTGTGCTTGTTTACATTCATGTGTGTTGATCATTTGATGCGAATCTAATCGCAACCACATTAGCACTCAGCGAGACACTTAAACCCTAAAGCTCAATAGCTGGAGGGGCTGCATCACACATCAGCCAATAAAGCACGGCGCAGCCGAAGAAGAGAGTGGGTGAGGTATAAGAAAAAGAGAGAAACTGAAAAAGGAAAATTACAGTAGTGAAGAAGAAGAGAAAACGGTTTCGGAGACAGAATGAGGTGAAGGGGATCACCAACAAAGAAGGAGAAGAATAAAGAGAATAGGAAAACCCCGATGCATAACACCCACTACATTAAAATGGCTGTCAGGAAACTGAAGCTTCTAAAAATAGCACAAGAGGCAAGCAGGGAAATTAAATATTAAGTAACACTGCAGACATTTAGTTTCTCATCACTTTTGGTGTGTTTTGACATGCTTTGGATGAAACACCATTTAGGCGGGAACACAGCAGTCCCTTCAGCCTGGCCTGGGGAGGTCCTGCATGACCGTCCATTTTTATGTTTTCAGTGTTTGACCTGTGAGTCGTGCAGTAACTACTTCACTCTTTTATTTTTCTTCCATTTCCCTCTGTGACTAATACCGTGGCCTAGTTTTATCCCCCCCCCCCACCCCCCCTCTTCTCTTTCTACTCGTCATGTGTTTACGAGTATACTCCGCTCCATATGCAGCTCTACACATTGCCTCGGGGTAGTACCTGCCGCAGGTTCTTTTGAAGGCCCTGGTGCGTAGCCCGGAGCAGAGCTCGGATGCTGAAACTGTCCGTATCTTCTTTGTCTCCGATCCGAGACTCCTTCAGTAGAGAGTCCAGTTTCTTTCTGATGTGAGACTCCACCTGGTGATGCCCGTTCCCCTGTGTGAGAGACGGGGAGACTTATTAAGAAAGGGAAGGAGAAAGAGAGCCGGGCAGGGAAGCGAGAGGAGGTCATTTCAATAAAACGTGCAAGGACACATATATTGATAGGAGGCGATGGAGAGTAATGTTGTCTTGGAGCAGCGACACGCATTGTCACTGATGCGAAGCACCTGAAACCAGGCACAGCCAATATCAGTGCTGAGCCGCAGTACCACCGAAGTAACAACAGCAGCAGTTTAGAATTGCAGATGTAGACGTACAGATGTGCATCTACATAGAGAATGAATGCTGGTGCAGTTTTGACTCCTGCGCCACCTGCAGGCGATGAGTGTTCCCACTTCTGTATGTTTTCATAGCTGCAAGAGCAACTCTGTCTCTTAGAAAATTACTTTCCCAATCCATTACAACTAAACTGCATTCTCAGTTACCTCGGGAAATTACAGCCTCTGTTTTAAACACCTCCTTGTTAGATTTAGGCATCAAAACTACTTGGAAAAGATCGTGGTTTGGATTACAGTTACATAACAAAATATAAGTAAGCTTGTTAAATAAAAATACTGATTTTGGTTAGCAGTCTCTTGGGTGAAAGTCTGTGTTTTTGTGACCCATCCATCCACCCTGACCCCCTCACTCTGCGGACTTCCGTGGACCTTGATTAGAAACGTTTTTGTAACAAAAACAAGCGTAATCCGGGAGAAAAAATGTTTCTCTTTTTTTTAGGAGACCCGGCTCGCAATAGAGTGTGTTTAATATTTCATATTTATATTTTAAACCTGCAAAAGATAACTGGAGTATATTTTCTGCTTAATATTGTAAAGAATACAGAGTTTACACTGAGTGTTATTGTGTGTGCTGTAAAAAACTTTTGTTTAAAAAATAACATAATTAATAAACACCTGGTTGGTGTTTTACTGCCACAAACTGCATTGTATTTCTGGATTATATAATATGCACTTTATGTTAGTGTCACATTGTTTTAATTTAGCCAAAAAGACAGAAAATACTAAACTGTAATCTAAAATTTCAAACCATACAAACACATACACTGTCTCCCAAATCATTCTGTTGTTCACTCATACTTCTCCATAAACAACAGACACTTTAGTTTAGTCTGTAGCTGTAAATTGAGATTTTCCACAGATTTTATTCAGTAGGAGTAAACGATACTTTAAACAGCCCGTGTATCACGACTGGAGGGAAGCTATATATCACACTATTAATGCAATGTTAGTGGTGACTGCTGTGAAAGCATACTGATTTAATGAGCTCAATACAAAACCTCTCATCAGTGGGAAACCTGCCACCACCCTTTTAAATGGCAATGATCATCCAAAGTGGCATCTGCAGCCTCATGCCTCCAGCTAAATGTGGAAGAATGATGCCATATTCTGTTACACAACAGAACCATCTGGAAAATAACTGAGTGTTTTCCTGCTTTCAATGTGTTGAGGAGGACCCTGGCACTAGTGCATCACGGTATGAATAAATAGGATTAAGAATGACTATGAAAAATGGCACACGGCAAGTTCAGGAGTGATCTGCATTAAGCAAGCAGGTTTTACATGTTTCTGCGCTGCTTATCTATTTTTAAAAAAAACTGCAAGTTAAAATGCTTGCATTGACTTAATACTTAAATCTGCACCATTAAGCAGTGATTATTCAGAAACGTTGCTGCAGTAATGATCAATAAACCTTTACAAGCACCAACATTACTACCCAATTACTGAAGTCATTACATCGAACACAACAGTGTCATTAAGACGCCATTATCTAACTTGTGTCTGTGGAGCCTGTATGTGGAGGACGGGTTTGATTCTTTATTTCATTTTAATTTATTTTAATGAACTGATTAAGCAGCACTTAAATAATTGGACTTTAAAAGGGTAAGTCACTTTACCCTTATATACTTTTATTTTTTCTAACTGTTTACACCTCTGTATATATAGTTATTACTTCTCATATACATTTACTAAATTTAGTTTACATTCAGTTTAGTCATTTCCAATACACAAATTTACATTTTATTTGTTCATATCTTAGCCCTATATCTTAACTTGCACTAGTTCTTTTATATCAGATTCAGATTTTGCATTTACTCCCATGATTTTCTTGTTATATGTATTTAATGAGCATTGTTGGAAGTGCCTGAGGCCGAACATTTTCATTGCCAACGACTGCTTCTTTAATTGTTGCGCACATGATAAGAATAAAGAACTTGAACTTGAAAGAGAAGCACAAAGGAAAACTGCCCAGACAGAGACGGACAGCAGTCGGAGAACAAAATAATAATTGAGTTACTTTTAAAACTTTATTTTTTAAAAGGAGATATGTTGTAAAGGTAAAAATTAGTTCAAAAATTAAATGTTCGACACTGCCTTTAATTAAATCAAATAATAATAATTATTATTATTAATCTCTCACACTGCACTGCAACTTTTATTCTTGTATTTTATCCATCGCAGCTTGTTTATTTATTTTCCATTCTTTTAAATGACTGTTTTCAACAGTTTGCTGAAATGTGCTATATAAATAAACTCCCCTTGCCTTGCCTGTATCTATCGTAATTTTGTTGTAATTTGTTGGAGGATACATTTTCCTTTCGGTGCTATTCTGGTTTTAATGGCATGTCGAGAAAAAAAAAGGAATGAGGGCTCTGTGACAGGTGAGTGAAAGACATATTGCAGTTAATTTGCACTGATTTAAATGGAAAAGGCCTTCCTGAGCCACTGGATATTTTGCCAAAAAAAAAAAAACAGGGAGGAAAGACTCAAGTAATGTGAAGTAACGTGTCTGTTTGGCGGTGGTAACTTGGTTGTTCTTGCATGTTTGTGTGCACATGTTTATAGCTGCGTTCCTCTCTTACATTGCTGCTCTTAAGCTTGAAATCGTCCTCAATTTCATCAGCGCTGTCATCATCAGACACTTCTCCTTCCTCTGCGTCCGCAGACAGATATGCAGGCAGACTCTTCCCCTGGATAGAGAGAGGACACACAAAGGGATGAGAGGACAAACATACATTTGACCCGTGCATATGTCTTCTTAAATCCTCGCTCGTCTCTTTTATACACTAGAACGCCCACACAGGCTGTCCAAGAATAACACAGCAGAATGCAGCGTGTTTTACTCAGACTTTCACTTAACTGCACACAAGCCTTTTTACACACAAAAATGCATCTCTGTTATGTGGCTCCTTTCCCAGTATTTATAGAGTGACACACAAGAGGGCACGAAACACACACTTGTGCACATGCAAACACACACAAATGGTACAATCAGCTGCAGATTCTCTGAGCAGCTCTCTCAGCAGAGTGGAAGCCCATTAGTGAGCCATTCTGAACGTGTGAGTGGGAGTCAAGATTTTCTCAGCTTCTTCCAAAATCAATGGCAGACTCCGAGCTTCCCGCAGCACACCGAATCTCTCACTGGCTGACATCACCGCCCTCATTTCAACCGCTGCCACAAGTAGCCTACCCCCCCCCTTCCTTTTATCTGTGACGGTCCAAAAACCCATACGCCATTTTTTTTCCCTTTATTGTCTTGTGACTTTCTGGTCTTTTGCTACCGCTGGGGGATGGAGAGAGGTGAAAGGCTCTCAAACAAGGGCAGAGATGGGGGAGGATCGAGATGGAGGGAAAACTGTTAGAGGAGTAAAGGGCTTTATAGAAAATCAATAGTGCGCTTTCACTTTTCAGACATCTGGCTAGGGAGGGACAAAGCCTGAGCTCCTTTTTTTCCCAGGGAACAATGCAGGCTTTCTTCACATTACAGTCAATTTTATCTGATTCGTATAAAAAAAAAAAAATCTAATAAATTCTGAAAGCTTTTGCTCATCAAGATGCTCTCTATCTGTTTCGTATGAATAACTCCGGAGGATAAGGATCTTCTGGGTCTGAGGCCGTCGAAGTGAGAGCTGATATTTAAAAGAAAAAAATAATGTCGGCTTTTCATTCTTTATAAGGATGAGCATGTTTCACAGATCATCTGGCTGGGCACCCATCCTGCCTTTTGGGATTACAGCAGTAGCAAAGAGATAAGCTTGAGAGGCTGGACATGATAACTTACATATACTGTAAAGTGTGCGATGTAGATGGACAGACTCGCTTTTGACTGTTAAAATGATGAGATGGATGAAGGAACAAAAGTAATGTTATATATAATCTTTGTACATGTGTATCGGTATAATAAAAAAATTTAAGAAATGAATTTTTTATAATCTTTTTGGCATATATTTTTAAATAGGTGCACAACATGACCAGAGATGGGTTGAAAATGCATTTTTAATTTCAGCTCGACTTTAAAAGAAACCATTGACGGGGCGCTGTGGTGGCTCAGTGGTGGAGCGCGCGCCCCACAGAGGCTAAAGTCCTCACTGCCGCAGGTTTGACTCCCGCCCGCGGCCCTTTGCTGCATGTCGTCACCTCTCTCTCTCCCCTTTCCTGTCTACCGTCGGCTGCACTATATCAATAAAGGCAAAATGCCAAAAAAGAATCTTTAAAGAAATCTTTAAGAAATTTTAAAATAAAAAAGGAAACCATTGACTGATGGTAAGAGGCATAACGTGAACCACACTTTTTTTTATACAGTTTGTTTCACATCCAGCCTTACCTCCTCCCTGCAGCTAATTCAAACAGCCAACGCTCCTGTTTCCCTGGAGAGGCAGCCTCCATACCAAAGTACAAAAAGCACTAACATTAACCAAAAGAGTGCACCAGTCTACAACCCAGCACCTTTGCAGCAACTTATCAGTCTGAATGTGCGCCAGGGATATTTTGTTAATATGTGTTCTACCTAACTGAATGAAAAACTGCCTGATTTAGTATTAATCGTTTAGGGGAAAGATTACAAAAGATTAAAAAAAAAAGATGACTAGGTTTTAAAAATCTGAATTATGAAAAACAAAACTGCCTGTTTTATGGTCCAGTCTAATTTAGTTTTAACCAGGAATTTGAGAAATGAATGATTAACTGTGATTCTGTATAACCTCTGCTGGGTAGCAGTGTATATTTTTCATGGCATTTAAATATGTCTTTAAATATTCATCTATTCATCGTGGTTAATTGCAGAATTGCTGTGACTAGTACCAATTTAAATAATGAATAGTTTGACAGCCGCAACTGACGCACGACGCAGGTGGTGTTTCTACGTGTCCCTCTGTTTGTGCATGTGTGTGTTACAGAAATATAAAACGCAACAATCTGTCACTCAATTATCATATGCCAGCATTTCATGATTAGTACAATGACCTAGTTTCGTCCTCTTCTCCTCTTCCTTCTCTTCATCTGTTTATGGGCAATAATTAGCTGCCTTGCAGTGCCTCTCCCACTCCCCGTCGTCAGTGCAGCAACGCACATGAAGTAAAATATGGAGAGATAACGAGTGCGCCGCTTTCTTTGCTGAAATAAGTGGAAGGAAATGGAGGCGATGCAGATGCTTTGATTTTCAAGTGCACTAACTGACTGGGTGTATTTTAATTTAGCAATTTATCTATTCATTTAAAAACATGAACTGTCAGTCCAACCATCCATCAACAGTATCCATAGATTTGTTCTTACTTTGATGAGTATCTTGCCCTGCAGGCTTTGGGGACTGGGTAGTGTTTTTGCATCTCTGCTCAGTGCATCTCTCACGTCCAGTTTGTCTCCAAAGATTTCTCGCAAGTACTGAGCAATCTTCTTCTGCTGCTGGATGCTACAGTGGTTCTCTATGGACAGAATTACAGGGAATCTGAAAGAAAGGGGGGGGGGGGAAATCAACATATATATTCAGATTTCCATAAATTACATAAAAACAGCTGTCAGCACTTTGAAAATGTGTCTTGAATGCAGCAAATGGGCTGAAGTGAGACTGATATGCTGATAACCACACCTCAAAGTGTACTTCCATTTCTCACCTCCAAGAAAATGTGGAGGTAAATGATAAAAATACAGGTACATAAACACCTCTTCACCTCTGTGGCATGGTGTGTGTGTGCGTGAGTGTGTGTGTGTGCGTGTGTGTGCGTGCGTGCGCCAGTGTTTTCATTTAGAGAAGGTGAAATGACTTGTGGCCACACGGCAGGGCAGCTCAAATGTCAGGTTTGTCAGACTGACAGCTCTCCCTCGGGGGGAAACCCTGCTCTCAACTCCCCCTCTGATCCACAAAACACACAGACACTTAAACACACACACAGACAGATAGACAGACACACACACACACACACACACACACAAGTCCTCTGCCGAAGACAAAAAAGAGACAACAGAGAAAAGAACATCCCGAGTCATTTCACTTCCACACAGGCATCCAGGAGCTCCTCTCAGGTGAAACAGCGGGGCGGCTCAATGAGCTGTGTAATGTATGTGTGCGTGCGCGTGTGTGTGTGCATGGGTGTGTGCGTGCGTGTGTGTGCCTCGCTCCATTTCAACACAGCCCAGGGGCCATTAATCATATTAACAGGTGGCACTGATGATAAAATATCAGCTGAATGTAAAAGGTGAGAACAGCAGAGAGGCAGACATGAGATAAAGCGCAGGATGAATTTATTCACCTGTTCTTGCTGTCAGAATTATTACAGATTACTAATTAATATGGTGTGAGTTTATGAGAATATGCAGGTATTGCCTGATTAGCAAGTGCAAATGTTTTCTTTCGGGGGGCCATATTGAACATGATCTTTAATTTCACAGAGAAATACGAATATCTTAAGCAACATTACACTCAGGAGAAAAAAAAGCTTTGTTGATTAAAAGTATTTAGGATAAGTAGCCCAATTTTGTTGAAAATGTGTCCATGTAGTGCTGGTCTATAACAGTTATTGAGGATATGTTAAACAATATGCTATAGATTAAATATAATGCAAATAAGAGTAAAATCACAATCATCAAAAGTAGGGATTTCTCCCTGTCTGACATTGAAGCTAAATACTTTATGTAATCGATGGTCTATCAGATGATAACGACATTTACCGACAGTGTCGAAAATTGTACGCATGAGAAAACACGTTTGCTCATAAGTTCAGCATGTGTTCAGTGACTGTGAAGATCTCTCTTTTTAAAGCTTTTTGTACCCCACTATGTACTGCCCACCTGTGGTGTTACTATAAAAAATGCATCATGCAGAGACTCGCGGTGGCTTATAACGACAGTATGGGGCTGCTGCTTAAAGCTCCAAGATGCTGCAGCGCAAGCCAGATGTTTGTTAATGTTGGTGACCCACCTGCTCTGCTGCAATATGAAATCTTATAGATGTATGTGCAGGTAGTCGGTATTATTCGCCTAATCTGAGCTGTTATCGTCTAGAATTGGGAACCATTGGCGCTCCAGCCTGTATATAGATGTATGATCATTGTGGAATTTCTTTTTTCCCTCCTTTCTTTTCTCTTTTCTCTTCTTTGTTTTTGTATTTGCATTTCTGTGTGCTGTGGACCCCTCGTTAGTTGTATCCTTAATACAATCTGAATTGAATTGAATTGAATATACCTGTAGGCTTCCACCAACAATTATTTTTATTATAGATTAATTTGCCAAATTAAAATGCCAGTCAGCGATATAAACAAACTGCTTGTTTTGTCTGACCAACACTCTAAAATAGTTTACTATCACAAAGAAAAGCAGTAAATTCACACAATAAAGTGGGTGAATCAAGAACATGTAGCATTCTTGTTTGAAAAATGATTTTAATGATTAAACTATTATCAAAAGTGATTATTTTTTCTGTCAATTGACTAATTGATCAATCGTGTCAGCTGCAGCATCGAGTCAGTAGACATGGGAGGCAGCCATTAACATGGTTTGGGTGAATTTTCCACCCGTGTTCTGAAATTAGGGAAGGTTGATGAATTTGATGAGTAGATGAATACCACTCTCATCTGTCCGTTAAATATGAAGCTACAGCCAACATATGAGCTTAGCTTAGCATTAATTATATACTTTATTTTCATTTTTATATTGTTTTAATGCCTGGAAAGAGTGGGAAACGGCGAGCCTGGCTCTGTCCGCACGTAACAAAATCCAACTACCAGCACCTATAAAGCTGCATCTGGCCTCAAGCCCCGCCCACCACCGCTGCCATAGTCAGGCTAGTCACTTGCTGGTTCCCAATTCTAGAAGATAACAGCTCAGATTAGGCTGAAATTCTCAGCCATGATGCTGACTGCTCATTTCACTCATGTTAAAAACTTGATTAAACTTGGTTAAAAACTTGATTTTCACAGGAGTGGCTCTTTAAAACCGTATTATAGATTATCAGCTAAAAATGGAAAGAATTAACGACTCCAAGTTGACGACTAGAAAATAAGACAAAGAACAGACACAGCCTTATTAATTTTAGTGAAACTTTCAACAAGCTATTGCCACATGTACTTCTACTATTTCGACTTTGATTACATAAACTGAACTCTACCTTTGAAGTAAATACATGTTTTTATAACACGGGCCGCTGTTCTTATAAGTAGCTGCAATCGATGTCAAAGCGAGCCAACGTGGCAGCAGGAAGCTACATCATTCACCACTTTGTTTGGGTATTGTTGGACCCAGCAGAGACAAACAGTGGCTCCTCGGGGAGCCAGAGGAAACGCTGCTAAGCAGATGGTTGAGTAATAGGTGCTAATTACTGCCAGGAATCACAGTGTTCTTTGAAAAACACAAACATGGCTGTCTAAATGTTGCAACTTTCTCGTTAAACCCTGTGGGGAAACCTTCCATCAAAATCACAGATATTTCATTACAGCAGCGTGAGAAGTGTTTGCGACAAATTTTACGAGGACAAATATAGTTCTGCAGCTTTTTTTAGGAGCGAGCTCGCTGAGCTGATGCTATTATATCTCAACCCCTAGTGGACCATAAAGCA
>JAOVVB010165398.1:0-11541 GCA_028570985.1 Heterobranchus longifilis | reverse complement strand
GCTGATCATTAATGAACACCTTGCCAACTATTAAGCATGGGGGTGGATCTATCATGCTTTGGGGTTATGTTGAAGCCAGTGGCACAGGAAACATTGCGGGTGGAGGGAAGAATGAATTCCACTAAATACCAGCAAATTCTGGAAGCAAACATCACACCATCTGTAAAAAAGCTGAAGATGAAAAGAGGACGGCTTCTACAACAGGACAATGAGAGCGAAAGAAAAAAATACCTCGAAATCCACTATGGAATACCTCGAGAGCTGAAGGTTTTGGAACGGCCATCACAGTCCCCTGATTTAAAAATCATTGAAAATTTGTCGGTAGATCTTAAAAGAGCCGTGCATGCAACATGACCAAAGAATATTACAGAACTAAAAGCCTTTTACAAGAAAGAATGAGAGAAAATCCCAAGTACAAGAATTTAAAGACTTTTAGCTGGCTATAAAAAGCGTTTGCAAGCTGTGATATCTGCCAGAGGAGGTGTTACTAGGAACTGATAATGTTGGGTGCCCAAACTTTTGCACAGTGCCACAATAATCTTTTTATTTTTTATTTTTGTTCAATTTATGACATAAAAGGTAACTGTGCATCAATATTTGCTGAAAATATTGTGCATTTTTTCCATTTCCAAGAGAGACTGAAACATCTTTTCAATTAAAAAAATCACCAAAATCTGTTATTTATCAAGGGGTGCCTAAACATTTGCATAAGACTGTAAATGCACTAACCCAGTTCCTTCATCACCTTCCTATTGGACCAGCATTAACCTTTTCATCAATCTGATCTTCACTAGCTCTTCTGTTGGATGGGACTACATGGACCAGCCTTCACTCCCCATGTGCATCAGTGAGCCTTGACCCCCCCCATGACCCTGTCACCAGTTCACCAGTTTTCCTTCCTTGGATCACTTTTGGTACTGTATCTCCTGACCACTGCAGACCATCACACCAAGCCCCAATTTTGGAGTTGCCCTCGTCAAAGTCACTCAGATCCTTACTATTCTGAAATTTTTCTTCTTCCAACACATCAACTTCAGCAAAACGGTTCCCTAGCTGCCTAATATATCACACCCACTTCCAGCCACCATTGTAATGAGATACTTAAAATCTCGCTACTGTGAGAAGGGCCAAATTGGGATGTCTAGACGACTGGGTCAGAGCAACTCTAAAACTGCAGCTCTTGTGGGATGTTCCCGGTCTGCAGTGGTCAGGACATACCAAAAGTGATCCGAGGAAGGCAACAGAAGGACCAACGCGATATTAGAATGTTATGGCTGATCAGTATATATATATGATTTGATATTTGCTACAATAAAAAAAAATCTGGAAATAAATGTGTGGATGGTGGCATAATTTGTGCCGAGTGTTTGTAGCTGAGATCTCATCCCCCTCTGACCATCAGCTCACGTGTGTATCTTTAAAACAGACTTGAAACTTTTCTCAACTGGCCTTAAATCAGTCGTGTTACTGCGCTCTGCTGGGATTAAATCACCCGTACTGTTTTGTACTCAGGATGGAAACTGTTTCTGACTAAGAGTGAAAGTCACTCAAACTCAGCACAGGACATGTGAGCGGTGAACTCAACGGTGCCACGTGGCAAATGTCTACCAGCGGCGTTCCTTTTAGTGCCAAGTGACAGACAACCCTGTGTTTAGGCAACAGAGTTTTTTGAAGAGTCACTTTCACATTGCTCTTGAGAGGACACAGGACCGGGCACGTCCTCTAGGATTCGACACCGAGTCTACAGAACTGTCTGTACTAGTTGATGCACTTCACATGACAACCAATTAACACCCGTAGGAAGTTTACTCCAAAGTGCTGCTCATAGAAAGACAGAGGATTTATTTTCAGTGTTTTTGCACCAGTGAGAAACTGTGACGATGATTCTACATACTGTATCATGTGCACTGGTGGAGCGGGCATGCTGTACCACATGACTGTCATGAACTCCTCGTGAACAGGGCGTTACACCGGCTTTACATCACACAGGGACCTGATGAGTGTTTTCATCGTCTGAGGTCCAGTTTGATGGGTTTCAGGGAGAGTCTGTTACCTCGGTACCAGACGGTACTAACAGACTGTCGGTGCTAAAAAGTGTCTCATCTAGGTGAGAAAAAGTGAATTCTCAAATAGAATCATAAAACACGACTTTTCATAATACTTATACTTTACTGATCCATACTTTGTTTTTTATAAATATAACATTTATATTTTTATCAGATAAAAAGAAACACATTTGCTAAATACAATTTCATGCCCTTTTATTTTTTATTGTCTCAAACTTTTTTTAATTCAAACTGTCATTCAGATGAAACTCAGCCAATTTAGATTTCACATGAAAAGACATAAACCTGAAAAAGTGTTTTATTCTAAAACCCAAAATTGTTATGATATTGCAGCATGAATTCGACATTAGTTACAGACACCACAGACTTTTTGAGGAAAATCCTTAATTTTTCACAGAACGCTTTAATTTAAGCAACATTTTTTTACAGGTCATGTGCTTCACCAAGAAGCTTACACCAATGTTATTATCAATACTCATAAAGAAACATGAATAATTTACATTTTAAATTATTATTGTTTGAAGCGAGACAGTATGATGCTAAAAAATTTCCCTTTTTGGGGGCAAAATCATCACAAAATCATCTCTCCAAAACGGCTGAAGTTAGCAACTTGAAATTTTTAGGGAAGCGAGATCAGTCACTTCCATGTTGCATAAACTTTAGAAGTAGCTTCTTTGGCACACACACATTTTCTGTATAACATAAAAAAAAAAATACAAATCAGCGCCAATACTGTGTTTTGGCTGATATGACCATTAGATGTTTGTCCAGACGGGGCCTTCAGCAGTACAGACTATACAGTGTGGCTTCATCAGAACGTCCTGCAGTGACCTCTGGGACACGGGTAATGCAGTGAAGCAGCACAGAGTCTTTGATTTGTCCTTGTTTCTGTCCTGTCCTCAGTAGACAGTGTGTGAGACGGTGTGTGTTTCCAAACCCATCTCCCCTCACTGTGGTTACGGTAATCCAACTCCGGCTCGCTGTGAGACAGTTTCAGTGGCTCTGTAGGTCGGCAGTCACAGAAGGCGCGTGTATCTTTAATGTCATATTGTGTACACCATCTGCTACACACGTAATACTGATAATATGGCGTCTTGTTCTTTCGTCTTGCCTTTGCTTTCAAACACAGCCGTCGTTACTACACTTCCCTTTTCTCAGGAAGAAGTCCTAATGGCACAGTGTGTCTTGTGATGAGCTGCTGTAGATATAGGGAAGTGCACACAGGCCCAGGTGTTACCGAGGCTCTCGGGTGACTGGTACACGCTTTGTACTGTAAACACGTTGGGTGTGTGTGTGTGTGTGTGTGTGTGTGTGTGTGTGTGTGCAGGAAGGATTCTGAATTGGTACATCATTTTGCCTATGTGGATGAGGAGAAATCATCTGGATTCCACAGCTGTTAGTAGAGGATCACCACGTGCATCTCGTCTCATTTGTGCAACAGACATTTAAGTCCCTTGAAAAAGGAAATGTAGAACGAGACCAGCATAATTTGGCTGCATATTTTACCATAACAAATATATAACACCTTTACAATGATTTCTGGGTCTGAAGAATAGAATAGGAAAGAAGAATATGACAGTGCAGGGGTCAGTGCAACACCCATAAGGTCAGACTCACCAGGTGACTGACTGCTTTGCTGTACTCACTCAGGAAGTGAGCAGACGGAAAGCCCCACTAGTTTCCGGCAGAACACCACACTGTTATTATCAGTGCTAAATTTGTTTAGGTGAACATGAACTGGGTGACACGGTGGCGTAGCGGTCAGCGATGTGATCTCGCACTTCGAGAGCCGAGGGTTTGAGTCCTGCATGTTGAGTGAGTGCATGTTCTCCCCGAGCTTGGTGGGTTTCCTCAGGGTACTCCGGTTTCCTCTCACAGTCCAAAGACATGCAGATTAGACTAACTGGTGTTGGATCGGCACCCTGTCCGGGTCCTCCTCATATGCTGATATTTTCTGACATTTTTTTTGTATTAGTGTTGAATGTAAATAAATAGGCCACTGATTAGCTGAAAAACGGAATCGCCTGATAAACTGAAACCTAATAAATTGTGTGTAAACACTTGTTTCTATATCAGAGTTACTAATGTGGAGGGTTACTGAAAGTAAAACTGGTTATGTAGGTCAGAGACAGCTAGGCGGGCAAGAATGGTCAGTTTCTATCTATGCAAATCCTGCTGGCTGTGCTTGGTCTGTATAAATAGTCAAATTTTTAACGTAATGTTTGTTTTCTCCTTCCAGGGGAATTTATTCTTACACACAGCTTTCCGCTTATTTTATAATTGGAGTAGTTGTGATGAATTCCTTCATAACTTCTCACATGACATTTAGCTCTGGTTATCTAATTCAGACACTTCTGTCCTTTAAACACGTTCCCCCACAGTGAAGAGCTGGTACTGCAGAAGGTACTTCACTCATTATGAGCAGTTGACAATATCATAATATCTGGCAATCACTAATGATAGAAGTATGTATTCTCACACACTCTTTTTAATTCTCTATAGCACTTCTCGTGTACAGGGTCGCAGGGGACTGGTGCCTATCCCAGGCAGGGTACTGGACAGGGTGTCTGCATATCACAGCACACACACTCACACACTACTCGATTTGGACAGTTCAATCTGTCTGATCTGAAGGTGGGAAGAAACCGAAGTACCCGGAGGAAACCCAGCAAGAACAGGGAGAACATGCAAACTCCACACACACAGACCCCAAGCCAGGAATCGAACCCTTGACACTGGAGGTGCGAGGCCACATTCAGCCATATGAATTGATTCACATCTCTCTTTTTGAGAAGGTTTTGACAAATGATAGTAAGAGAAAACAAAACTTTACTGCAATTTTTTCTCCTCTGTGTGTGTTTTACTATGAGCACTAAGATTTGTGTAATCACAAGTGTACAATGTAGACCATATTCAGAGACGTGGACAAACATCAAATAAACTCTGTGCCAGAATAAAGACTGTAAATCCCTGCTGCCTTGAAGGAACTGGTGTCTTATTTTTACTGATTTAAAACTCAAATATGCTTTACAAAATCCATGACTGAACTGAGAGTTGTGACAAAGAAGTAACAGAGATTCAGTACGCATGAACCTAAATTAATAGGAATGCTAGAATAAGATGAATCAAGGGACAAAATAAAGGACAAATAATAATAATAATAATAATAATAATAATAATAATAAAGCCAAAGCAAGGCAGCACTTTGGGACACCAACAAACATCAGCGAGGAAATCTGATGAAAGCGAAGTGGACGAGCACAGACAGAGACTTTGAGGAAGTGAATCCCAAACTTTGGGAATCCATTGTCCTGGTCTTCCTCTAACCCAGCTGGACCTGGAGTAGGGGAACGTTAACGGGGGGTTCAGCTGGAGTTGTTGTGCACTTCTCTGGATCTACATTCTACACTTTTGTGATCATGAGAAGGCACTCGGCTGTGATTACACAAATCAGTGTTCTGTTTCACTTCTCCTACCTGCCAGGAGTGATATTTAAACACCTGAGTAGTGTGAAGCTCTCCAACATCCACGGCACTTCTCCAGTTACATGTAGAACAATACAGCGATATACATTACCTTTTACATATGATATTGGTTTGATGATATGATAACAAATATCTTTTCATGAAAGGCATGACTAATCAGTTTTATACATGTTTGAAACATTTCAGATGGTACCAGTTCTTTTAACCCTAACTGATGCAGTAAGGAGCTTCTCATTTCTTAAGCAAACATGTCAGAAGACGTATCCTTAGTCGCAACGATGCTCCTCTGTTTCTTTTGCATCAAGCAAAGAAATGAAACTGGAATTGGGTTCCAACACGTTAATAAACCCTGGAAGAAAAAGTGCTGAACCCTCACGGATACAAAATATCACTTAAACGTTTGGTGAAGATGTATGGTAAAGATGGGCAGTAGAAACCAGAGCTATGTTAAATAGTGAAAGTAACAACATTCAGTTCCACTCACACTCACACAATGTGAAGAGAACTCACAGGATTGGGGCTAAACAGCTGTGTATCCATAAGAAAACCACTTGTTATCGAGTTTAATCAGAAAGGCTTCAGTTTGCTAGAGAGCATAAAGACTGGACTTTGGAGTGATGTAAAAAGGTCATGTGACCTGACGAGTCCAGACTGACCCTATTCCAGAGTGATGGGCGTGTCAGGGTAAGAAGGGAAGCGCATGAAGCGATGCTCCCATCATGCATTGTGTCCACTGTACAAGCCTCTGGAGACAGTGTGTTATGATCTGGAGTTGCTTCAGTTGCTCAGGTCGAGACTCAGCAACGTTATGGGGCAATAAAATAAAGTCAGCTGACGACCAGAATGTACTGAATCACCAGGTTATCACATCTATGGAGGTTTTCTTCTTCCCTGGTGGCACGGCCATATTCCAGTGTGAAAGAGTGATTCTGGGAGCATGAACCGGAACCGGACACGACTTGGAAATTGACATAAGTAAGTGTGTGAAATCAGTAAGCAATGTTACATTACTCGATCACGGCTTGTCAGTTTGCCACATATTACAGTGAAAACATAATAAGAAATCACCATATTGTTGCAAATTTAAAATAATTGAATTCTTGTTAAGGCTTTTAACTCATAAAAAGTAATTTCAGTGAAGAAACTTGTGAAAACACATGCATGGGAAATCCTATAATTCCCAACTGCTCGTGCACTGAAACTCCCTCTGTCAGGTCCACATTAGTTTCTTTCTAACAGTCATGTCACAGACTCCGTCGCCGGTGGCGTTGATAAGACAAACTATTTTTTTTTTTTTCTTCAGAAATAAAAGTGCTCCCCAAGCACTTGTATTATTTACCAGTTTGCTGTTTATGTGTACACACTGTTAAACACTGCGGTGCAGCAATCAGCAATAACAGCAATAATCTACGCCATGGGGACGACAACATTCATTATTAATCCCCTCCGGCACAGCGGCGATGAAACCTTCCGTCGGTGCTTTTCTACAAGGTAGTGAAAAAAACTTGAAAACCAAAAAAAAAAAAGCAACATAAAATGTGTGTGTTTGTGTGTGTGAGTGTTTCTTCTTTCTCACATACACATTCCCAACCTTAAAACTATAACACATGATATACTGTATAAATTATTTGTGTGTGAGCAGAGTGAACTGTACGTTCTCTCCGCATAATGAATTGAATTCTCTTTGATTGGGTTCTGGAAATCAGGGCAGAAACGCTGTGGGAAAGTGAGAAAGTGCTTATGAGGAAAAAGTGTCGCGTTAAAACTGGGACAGAAGTGTCCACGAGGCAGTGGTGGAAGTGAAGCCTGAGACAAGAACGTAAGCATGAAAGCTTTATAAGTACAGCCTTCTAGGAACACTTCCCAGGTCTGCAATTTTTTTGTCTGCAAATTTGAGCTATTTGTGTGTATTTATATTGTATGAATACAAAACAGGTAAACTGGAGTCTTTCTATGCAGTACTGTGGAAAAGTCTTGAGCCTCCATCATTTCTTCATATTTTTAGGTTTATGTATTGTTATGTACATTACAATAATTGACATTTTATAAAGTTTAACAAACACTATTATCTAAAGTGACTTACAAAAGTGTCCTTAAGTCGCCATTAATAAATACCCCATAATACTGGGAGGGAGGTAAATATAGTCTGAGAAGCACACACTACATCTGGTGGCTTAGTGGTTTAGTGGTTTAGCATAGTTGTTAGCACTGTGGCCGTGCACCTCCAGGGACCTCTGGGTACTCCGGTTTCCTCCCATACTGTAGTTCAAAGGCAGATGAGGCTACCTGGAGTTCCCAAAGTGCCCAAAGGTCTTACCACTGGTGTGAACATGGGAATAAATACAATGGTCAACATTGGCCTACAGAGGTTCCTACAGTACATGGAAGGATGGACACATTACATTTGCAGAAACCAGTCTTGATACCCTGGGACATAGTAGGACAAGTTGAGCAGAGGATCAGAGATAGTGTGCTGTAGTGATAATTGCTTTGAGGTAAGTGGGTCTTGGTCTGGTTTTGCCCAGTTTTTCAACTAAGTTCTCCCACACCATCCCCTCACCATGCTCCCTCCACTGGCTTCCTGTAGCTGCCGGTGGTGGGAGCATGGTGAGGGGATGGTGTGGGAGAACTTAGTTGAATTCTCAAATGCCACACAAAAGCAGGCCTACTGTAAAGGCCTACTGTAAAATAGCTTCTTTCGAGGCCATAGGGTTCCTGAGATATGGCCATCTACCTACCCTGGGTATGTGAGTGTGTGTAGAAGGGGGCATGGTTTGGCCCAAGTGTCTTAGCAACGGCTCTTGCTGCATGGCTAACTCACATGCTCAGAATGTAGTTCTTTATTTTCTATTGCCTTCAAGGGAAAGTGACTGCTGTTTCTCAAATGGATATTTCAGAAACTATTAGCGCTAGAGCATAAATTTTTAGGAACAGTCAAGAGGCACAGCTGAAGGTTTTAATATAAGTTTTTGTGGCAACGTGCAAATATGAGCAAGATTCTGCAAAAGATCATCACTATTTTGATGCTCGATTGTGTCTTCACCCTGGAATCCCAATTATTTTGAATGGAGGAGGCTTTGATGCCGAGGCAGTGGTCAGTTTATTTAGTGCAGCTGAATCATGATGCCTGGCCGTAAGTAAAAGTTAAAGTGCCGGGGCAGCTAACGCAGTCCTTTGGCAGCTGACCCTCGGCAGGCTGCTGAACAGCAATGAACACTCCTCAACGCAAGTCCATGAGGCGCACAACATGGTCCTCAGAGCATGCCATTTTTAGCCCAACCCTCCACTCGTTTCTCCTGGCTCCCACTCATTTGCTCCTTTTCTACTTTTATTGAAGAGGGGAGAAAGACCATCATTTAACACCAGCCGTGGCATGTTTGACGTCTCCGCCCCCTCACATTCCCGCTAATGGGGAGGCCGCAATGCCAAATGCGCTCGTTAGTTTCAGCAAGCAAGGAGTGAAAAAAGTTTCACTGGAGGATCCATGCCACATTCTAAGTAAGGTTTTCAACTGACCAGTTGGACGATTATATTACACAGACCTGGCAACCCCGGCATAGCTCACAGCATCACTTTTAAGGTCGTTAACAAAAACTTAGCATCACTTCTGACAAATAAACACAAGCTATTTGGAGCGAGCCAAGGCTGTTATTTAACGTCATGCCGTATTACTTACACCCTGTGAGTCCAAACACTGTACAAACAGGTCATTTTCGGCGCATTTATGCAGGATTTACACCACGCAGTGTTTGAGTCATCCTGCAGTAGAGCTGTCCAGAAGCTCTACAGTACAATTACAGCCTGCGTTATACTTCTCAGAGGGCCGTTCGTCACGGTAATTACATGTGTGTGTGTGTGTGTGTGTGAGAGAGAGAAAGAGAGAGCTGTTGAGCGGGAGGGGGGACTAGTGTGAGAGAAATGAATTTGTCGAGGAGAGTAAAGAGGAGGAGAAAGTGAACATTTGGTAAAATCAATAAAAATGCAATTGCTTTAAGGTTGTGACTGTCGCTGAAATAACAAAAACAAAAAACAAAGATCAACAGGTATCTAAACACTAGCCGTAACTGACATGGGCGGCACAGTGGCGTAGTGGTTAGCCATGTCGTCTCGCACTTCCGGGGTCTGGGTTCGATTCCCGCCTTCAGTCTGTGTGCATGGAGTTTCATTCATTTCTTGCCGTGGGGGTTTCATTCCACAGTCCAAAGAACATACAAAAAACTGACGTTTCCAAATTGCCCGTAGTGTTTAAATGAGAGTGTGTGTACTGTATCTATCCAACCACTGCGACCCCGTATACAGGATAAAGCGGTACAGACGATGCTTGAGTAAATCAGTGATAACTGACATGACCTTTCCAATGACCCAAAACCTCGCACTTGGTTAACGCCTCCATCCACATGCTCTCATTTTCCATCAGCAAGATTTTATGTTATAGGTTACCAAAAAAAAAAAAAAAAAGAAACCTGCAGCTTATCAATGCCAAACACATCTCTTTGAATGAGCAGTTACTATAGAAACGATAAAACCAGCGCATTAATATACGTCTGGTTTGGAGTTAGAGGTGAGCGGAAGGCATGCAAGGTGGTCATTAGTGGGCGAAGAGAATAAAAACCGCTGAGGACGAAGGAGTTGGGAGTAATAACCTGTGGAAGCGCGGAAATTCTCTCTAACATGACGGCGCTGCTGCTTTTTATAGATGAACCGTCATTATTACACACATGATTACAGATTTCCTTCACTTCCTGATCCAACTCCTACGATTCAGCTTTGTTACATCGATCTACTTCATCCGTGTGTGTGTGTGTGTGTTTTAAAAGTACTGATAGCCTTGGCTTCTCCGCACTGCAGCACACTGATTTACTGCCCTTGAAGCGAAGCAGGTTCTTTTTGTATTGTGTGTGTGTCTGTGTGAGTCTGGTAGTCTTCAATGAAGGTAATTATAAAGCAGTATCAGGACAGGATATTTAAAATGATATTAGATTTTTTTTTTTTTAATGACTTTCCTATACAACATCTGTACCATTTTATAATGTACATACTCTAGATTTGTACCTCGGAGCTGCTGCTGTAGTCATAAAGTCTACAATTTGCAACACTCTCAGTCCGGCTTGTCTTTACTCCCCTTCTCCGACTGTACACTGGAATGATTTCTGATCCCACTAGAAGATGAGGGTTTAAGGTTTCTTCCTCATGTCTTGTCTCCACTGTCACATCTGATATGGTTATTAGGAATCGAAATTTACATCCAGGTTCCTGTAAAGCTGCTGTGCGTTGTGACAGTGTGTATTCTTAGAAGTGCTATGTAAATACAATTAAATATTAAGTCAAATTAATTTCCTTAAAGTCGGGTGCGGGCAGGTTGGAACGGGTGGAGAAATAAACGTGATAAAAGAGTATCAGTGAGAATGAAAGGAAAGGGGTACAAGACAGTGGTGAGACCAGCGATGCTCTACGGAGACAGGAGGCAGAGCTGGAGGTAGCAGAGATGAAGATGTTGAGGTTCTCTTTGGGAGTCACAAGGATGGATAGGGTCAGGGATGAGTCCTTCAGAGGGACAACCCATGTTAGACGTTTGGGAGATAAAGTCAGAGAGGCCAGATTGAGGTGGTTTGGACATGTTCAGAGGAGAGATTGTGAATATATCGTTAGAAGGATGCTGAGGTTGGAGCTGTCAGGCAGGAGGTCTAGAGTAGTGATGGGAAGTTTGGATCATTTTAGTGACCCGGTTCTTTGATCTCATTTATCAACGAATGTTCAGTAACAAATCTATTTTTTGTGTCATTTAGTTCATTTAGTTTTTTTGATTAGAAATAAAATAAAATGTTACATTTTCAAAAAACATACCAACACGTCTACATACACAAATCTTGGCTATAGTTCCAGTAATGGTAATATTACAATGCAGCTAAGGACATATTATGATGAACAGAATATGGTGGTTTATACCATAATGCTGTTGCATTCTCAATTCTGATTGGTCAAAATGAAAT